>BSBK01004663.1:0-235000 GCA_027943335.1 Chamaecyparis obtusa
TTCAAATTTTCCAATGCAAATAATTTGGTGAGCTCCAAATTAAAAATGCATTAGATGAAAATCACATTTTCATTTGGTGCTAGTCAAATTTGGTGAATGTCAAATGCAAATGCACAAAATGAAATTGCATTTTCATAATGCCGAGTACCAGATTGTCCACATTGAATCAATTCATTATTCATACTCCATAGAAATATTACCTATTCAACTAGTCCTTTAAAGACATATCACACACATGTAGAATTGTAAGATAATGATGTTGAATGAACAAAATAGGGAATGATTTATAATTGAATTTTTAGCATAATTTTATATTTAAATTTTTTATAAAAAAAAACTTACATTTGAGGCCAAGCTAGGGGTTTTTAAGGACTTCAGAAATATGAGTTTTAATAATGTAAAATAATGTTGTTATTTATATTTGAATCAAAAGGGTAATATTAGTTTTTAAAAAATTCATTAAGTAAAAAAGTCAAAATTTTGAGTTTTTTTCAATAGTGGAATCGAAAAAAATTCTTGTTTTACATACAGTATTATTTAGAAAATTTTAAATAGATTATATTTTTTAATGAATTTAAATGTTCAAGAAAAACAAGATTGAATGTTTCTTTCTTTAGTATATTTTGGGACTACATTAAACATTGGTGATTATATTTTTTGTTGCATTAATTTTAATATCATGTTCAAATAGTGATTTGTCATGATGAACCTTGATTGATGTCCAAAGGGTAGTAAAGGAATGACTCAATATTTTCCTAAGTCTTGGAGTGAATCCAATGGCTACAATGGGTGAGATTTATTAATTAAGTGATAACTAAAATTTATGGGTGAATAAAAAAAATCAATATATTTAAGTTGGTGACATACTTAGAGCACGTACATAGGCATGGTATGGTATATCAATGATATACCACATTCCAAGAGTTAGTGGATGTCACTTGGGCACTCCAAAAGTGCCTAATGACATGAATTTTTACTTAAGTTTGCAAGCCATACCTTTGTGCTATTGTGATAACACTCCTTTCCTTCATCTATGATTCTTTTATTTATTACCATTAGATTTTTATTCAATGAGAGACTTGATCCTTGCCATGTGTGTATGATTTGCTTATTTTTTGGTTGTACATGTTCTACATATATGTATGCCTACTTGTAACATGTATATACTATGGTAAGAGCACCAAGAAGGGGGTCTAAAAGACGTCACATAATTTTTTGGCCCTTACGAGAGAATTTGGTGCTATTCAAATGTGGTGCTCACCAAATGACTTTATGACCAAGACTCAATCAAGTGGGTTAATTGAAATTGGTAAATGCCAAATTTGGTTAGCGCTAAATGAAAATGCACAAAATGGAAATGCATTTTTAATTTGGGTAGCACCAAAATGAACATGTACAAATTGAAAATACATTTTCAATATGTTAGCATTGAATAAGTCAAGCTCAATCTCTTAACAAGAATATATACATGAAATATAAGAATTTCTCTACATACACCTCTCTATCTCTCTTTTATCTCCCCTCACTCTCTACCACCCCTCTCTCTACTATCTTTGAGAAAACCTATAAGATTTGATTTGAAATGGTTCATGTGAGCAATAATAACATAGTTTAGTCCTTATACTACTAATACTAATATATTTGTGGGACTGCTACTTGTTATAATTTGTCTAAATATTTTTCATTTAAGTATTTCAAAATAATATTTAAGAAAAGAGGAAGAAACTATTATTGAAAATATGGCTAGCTGAATTGGAAACAAGTATTTTAAATTTCAATGATCCAATGTTAGATAAAAATTGATAATATTCATTTAAAACAACATTTGAAATTGTTTTTGAAGCCCTTTTAAAACAATCATATTTTTATCTAGTATGTATCACTTGATACACAACTGAATCTAAAAAATGTATAACTAAATTCACAAATGTAAACAACTTACTCCTAAAAATTCTAGATTGAATATTTAATAATTATATTTTTCTCGTAGAGTAAATAAGGGAAGGGTACTAGTACTCATTATATCTTACTCTTCTCTCCCTAAACTCTTACATGGTACATCAAATTTTGGTAATTTTGTTATCGGTTGTCTCTATATTCAACTTAAGTGCGTATAGCTATTGTTTTGGCTTATGTGCAGTAGCAAAAAATGAAAAGTCGTCATCTTCAGTCGACATCCCATATATATTCCCTATGTTAGGAGTAGGTAATACTGAGAGGGGGGTGAATCAATATTACTGCACTTTAATTTAAACTTCAACCAATTGAAAATAAACTATAACAATGCTGAAATGAAAAGAACATAAAAGCACAACACATAACTCATGACACCAAGATTTGTTCTCGAGGAAACCCTGGCCAAGGGAAAACCTCGGTGGGGATGGTACCCACAACTATGCACTAAAGTATTATATAAATGTTAGGAGATCTAGCACTGTTAGGAGCTGATTATTACATAGTACATTTCTTTGTTAGAGGAATATAGAACACTAATAGGGGTATACAAAAACCTTGTTAAAGGTGGTGAGCATACAACTCTTACAATCAAAATACTATCTCAAAGAGTTCTCCAAAGATGAACAATACAAGCACTTGCTATGCTTAGATAGTTCCAGTTATAGCTCTGTCAAATACCGATCTTGCATCATCTCTCTGCTCTCAGATTTGCATCATCACATCATCATCATAATCATTCTTATCGCTTCCACAAAACACTCTATACTTATATTAAATCTACCATCCAGTCGACTCACAAAATACTTCACAAAACATAATAAATACTTATGCAAATACTCATCATAGAGTTGGCGATACCAATCATATATTACCAAAGTGTCGGCAATATACAACATTTATCTGACTTAGCACGCTTACATATAAACTAACCTTGCCCCAATCATCACAGCTGCTTATGTGCCATGTTACACTGATTCAATGTTTTCGCATACCTTCACAACACTGTATCTCACTGATCTAATCACCAAAACACATGCGACCTTAACTGAAGGTCCTATATATCCCAAAATTTCTTCTACTAAGTTCGCAAGCCATAATACATTATACATTATCATCACTAACCAAAACTGTAACACAGTATACTGTTATCCTGATACTATACTTAGTCATTTTCATGACTGTGACTCCAGTACCAAAATTCTCTGCATGCGATCACTCCAGCATAAGTGTTGCCATAAATGACAACCCTTAAGTGATCCCTAGTGCTCCAAAACATCACTTGCCAACACCCTGTTACCCCAACAATCATTTTCTTTGTCCATTACAAAATCTACACAATTGGTCCAATACTTATACGCAAGTGCCCCAATAATCATGCACTATTTATACCAATAAAGTTGAATAATTGCTTTAATTACTAACTTTTTCCCCAACTATTAGGTATATTAATGGACAACTATTTTTTATTGAATGAAATAGAGAAAAAAAATTATAAAATGGAAGGCAATGAAATTATTGCTAGGAAGGAACCAATCAGACACCAACTAAACACATATCATAACAACTCAAAGGCTCAATATACAAAAATATCTCTTTGTGAACCACTAGATTACGAACATCATCAAATATAATCTTCAGCGCTACTCAAACAAATTGGAAAAGTTGTGACATCAAACATTTATTAGTATAACCGTATAATGAAAATTTACAAAAGATCATCATGACACTAGATAATTGTTTAGTAGACTTTTAATCATCAAAATCTAATGAAAATAATTAAGAGATAAATAAGACCCTACCCCTTGAAACAAATGGCAATGCACCTAAAGCCCATAGTGCACTCCATAGAACTTGTGCATTAATTCCATGCACGTGAGATGCTCTGACACGCACTCAATCACTTGCATCCTGTTCTTGTCTGAACACGTCCTTACAAATTGGGCATCTTCTTCACATCATTACTTAATTCACTCCACCAATAAAGACTTCAAGCGACTATCTTTCATCATTCTGCCTTAGAAATAAGAAGAGGAACTGGGTCAAAGAGCAAACAGAACAGTCGTGGCGGCTGATGGCTAAAAAGCTCCAATATTCAAAAGGAAATCTAACTTCAGTTATACGGGACCCATTCGTGAAGCTTGATTATTAAACTTATTATGTTGACTCATTTGTGCCTTGCTGACTTCTTGACTATGAAATGCGCCGCCTAAGTTTAGATTGGTAGTTGAACAGTCTTCTAAAAAATGATTTTGGGTTAATTCCAGCTGGGATAGTTTAGGAATGCTCTGGAACCCATGAAAATAATTTCAGCTCTTTGAACGCCCCTTCACTAACAATTAGGGGTGTTTTCGAGGATTTTCTTTTTATTTTATATTTGGTAGAGGTCAAGGGGCAAGGTATATATGTGGATCGCAAAAGTTGCTTTCTTTTGATTTCATATAAGTGAAGAGTTATTTTGATAATGATTATTTTCTTTTTATTTTATATTTGGTAGAGGTCAAGGGGCAAGGTATATATGTGGATCGTAAAAGCTGCTTTCTTTTGATTTCATATAAGTGAAGAGTTATTTTGATAATGATTATTTTCTTATTCTTGTCCGGCCTCTAGAGTTTTGGTGTTTGGATAAATTTTCGTAGTAAGAAGTCTTGTAGAAAGGAAAAACAAAATAAATCGAGTTCCCTTGTTTAGATATATTTATAAAACTTTAGGTTCTAGCATTCAATGGTTGAACCTTAATACTAAAGGCAATCTCTCTTTCCAAAGTCTCTTTAATTTGTTTATTATAGTATAAATATAGTGAGCATGGAGAAATCTTCATATTTTTGTTGACATTTTCTTTGGTTTTTAAACTTATCAAGTCCCTCTTTGGCAAGCAGCTTTATCTACAATTGAGAAGTCAGCTTGTTAGATTTCTAAACCTTCACTTATGGTAGGAAAATTATATATTTCTTCTAACTTATTGGTGTCTATTCATGTTCATTATTCTTCTAAAGCCTCTTATCAAAAGCTTGAAAAGCTTTTTAGGGGCTTTCTTTTGGGCCTCTTTCAAGAATTATAAATGTTTTCATCATGTGACATGAGAGTATTGTTGTTTCTTGCGTGATTCTAGAGGTCTGGGTTTAGTTTCCACCTGGTCCCAAGGTTTGTCTTTGTGTCCCAAATGAAACATTCAAGCTTCAATAGGCAATGAAGGAAGACATGCTTGATACAGGATTGGAATTCTCACCTTCTTGATTATGGAAGAGTCCATTCAATTCTAAGGGATTCTTGTGATGAAAATTATTTGAAAAATTTGGGGAGACATAAATCCCCATCTCTTTTAAAATCGCAACGACTTTTTGTAATAAAATTTTTAGTAGTCAATAGTTTGTATGTTGGTCTCTTATTTTATATTGCTAGGACCATAGTCTTGCTAAGGTTCACTGGGTTTGTGTTTTAGTTTTTTTAATAAGGAGATCAAGACCTTTTCACATCTTGTTTTCAAGTGACCACATTTTTTTAACCATATTCTAAAGCTAAAAACAAAGTTTATTTATCCAACCAAGATTGTAAAACTTTTGAAGTTGTTCTTGATTTAGTAACACTAATTTTTTTTCACAAAATTTGAGTTTGACATTATAAACCGCATTGGAAAGATTAAAAGTGGTATGCTAATATACCATTGTACAATTATAAACCTCAAAAGGCTATTCTAGATTTTGTCTCATTTTCTTATGGTTCCCATCTTAAGTTGGGGATGGCTTCTACAATCTCATTAATACTTTGACAGTAGATTTCACACTACTAGTCAATAACTCTCGAGCCAAAACTAGCTCATTTTGTCTGATGTGTTTTTTTTCAAGGTCTTCATATTCTTTCCAAGCTAACCCCTTTGGAGGTTCAAGATTCTTGGTGTCTACTATGTGGTCACAAGAAACCCATCAAGCATTTATTCTAGTTTTGTCATGGAGTTCAAATAACCTAGACTTGGATCCATGATTTTTAAAGTTTTTTTGCCTTGAACCTTTTTCTTGGCATATGTTGCTGTTTGGGGATTGACTTGGGATTTTATCTAGATATACCCAAATTTTGCATGCTTTCAGGTGGAAGGGCAAAACTATCTCTAGATATTCTATTGATTGTGATTTCTTACTTTATACTAGAGTCGTGATGTATTACAATGTGCTTACATAAATATAGGTGCAAATGAACAAGGTTGCACTTAAAGTGCTCATCTTCGAGTGGTATTAGATCACCAAGGGAGTGTCATGTGTATAGTCATCAATCCATTCAAATCCTACCTCTATTGAAGGCCATTCACTTTCTTGTGGGCATCATTGAGAGCATAACTAGTTTATTTCTGGTAATGCAGATGCTCATATTTCTAGGCCTCTCCACCTCCCATGAGGAGAGATTGTGAGAAAAGAGGATGGGCACAACCTACTACCTATTGTTCCACCTCCCCCGTGGTGTTTGGCCATGCGACTATTGGATGGCTATACTTTGGCACATTCCTTTGGACCTTGATATTTCTCTAGTTGATGTTGTTGAAGATATAGGAGATGATAATGTTAATTATTGTTCCATGTACACTTTGGAACTATTGACATTATGGGATAAACTAGATGACTAAGACCCACCTCAACTATTGCTCTTGTCATATAATGGTTTTTTGTAATGTTGTTTTCTTCGTAGTGACATAGGGGTGTGACTCTTTTGACCCCTATATTTTTGCAATATGTGTAACGATATTTAATAAATAGTAATATAAACACATTGATAAATGAGTATTTAGCCTAACAACATGGGTTCTTGGCATCATTTTCTACACAAAAAATAAATATTGTGACTAGTTGAATTGTTAAATTGTGACAAGGAGTAGAGCTTTAGAAGCATTTAATCTTTTTTATTTAAGACAATTCAAAAAATATTTGAACCTTGGACAATTATTTGGTAGCAAAAAGTATTCAAGCTTTTGAACAAGCAAAAAGTATTTGGAAGGCTTTATAAATTGTTTCATGTCTTTTGTTTGATTTCAGTTGTACTAATAAGTTGTTTCATCTTTTCCATAACCATTCTTGTTAATACATTATGGACCTGGAAAACTTATTCCAACTATTTATATTTGATTTTAGGAGAAGCCAAGTTCATAGCTACAAAAATATCTTCACACATTATACCCATTTAAGATCAAGTAAGATCAAAATTATAGTACATATTAACTGATTAGATATAACTACGTACAAAAATGTGATATTCAAATAGAAAACCAAATGCAAAACCATATATACGCATAAACATAGGATCCAAGATCATGTAGGCAGAAAAGAGATTGGACATAGTACAAGCTCTTTCTAATCAAACCACACCCTGACCCTAAATAAGCACAAAATTAAATAAAATATAAAAAATAAATTAATTTGACCATTAACAGATGGACGTGGCTAAGTTCCATCCAAAATGCACCTTTGACTAAATTTCAAAAAACGGAAAACACAACAGATTTTCGCGAAATTTTCAGTATCTGTTCTTCATGATCTGCACATTTTGTGATCGAAAACCACAAAAAAATTGTTAAAAAAAAATTACTATATTTTTGCAAATCTGAAAAAATAAAAATTTGACTTTTTGTTTTTTTATCCAACTGACTTTAATCAAGCGGATTTCCCTTACTTGAATACTATTAAACATTGGCTCAGATCCTCAAATAAAAATTCATCTTTCAATACCGATTAAATTAGATTGAATCGCCAAATATGTTACTAAATAGATTCAACTGTCATGGCCTGTAAGCCAAACTGGTAAATATACATTATACCCAGAAAAAGGCAGATAAAGAAACCATCTCTTACTGCTTCCTACTGATGCTCTTACTAGTTCCACAAAACTGTAGCGTTTCAGAGTTCCTGCAAAGTTGGAAACTGACTACAAGCCTTACAGCCCCCTAATAAGCCTAAAGATTAGAAAACAATTCAGAGATTCAGAACCAAACTTGGCTACCAGCCAAAGGGGGCCATAATTTGTGTATTAGAATCACTGATTGAACAATACAAAATCAAATTCTGCTTCTTAATACAGCCCAGAGAAGAACAGCGATCTCTGATTGAGCAAAGCAGAGATCACAAAAAAGAACAGCCCAGAGCAAAGCAGAGCACAGATCTCAAAAAACTAATGTCAGTGCGCATCACTGAGACTCCAATATAAAAGAAGTAATTGATTATAAAGCCTAATTTGGGACGCCCACATTTAATAATGTGCTCATAGCCTCCTGGACCCAAACATTTCATGGTGGCCCAAGCTCATAATTGCTCATAATCCAATCTTTCTCAAACTCTGACTAATTGAATCACCGATTGAGCAATAGCAACAAATATCTGCTTCTTAATACTGCCTCTCTTTGGCAAGGCCTTAATCATCATGCTTCCATGCATCTTCCCACCAGGAATGTAGCCTCCTTCAACTGATGAAACTTCTTTACCCTCCATATTTTGTATATGGGTATTCACAAAACAGGCAGGAAATCTCAGAGCAGAGCAGAGATAACAAAACAGAGGCAACAAACAGAGCAAAATAAGCCAGAACAGAGAAGAGATCAAATAACAAAGAAGATCAAAGCAGAACTACTCAGAGAAAAAAATGAGGTCACAAAATACTGATGTCGGTAGACATCCCTGAGACGCCCATATAAAAGGAAGAAAACTTGATCCTTACGACATCCATTAATTGAAGCTTGAATGATGTTTACATAATAAATTACCTAATGTTTGTTACTTTATGTTAATACATTGTATTTGCTAATAAATTTTCATATTCTCATTTGCTTACGTATTTGATGATGAGCTCATTTGTGACGTTTAGTCTAACTCACTAACAATATGTAGCTCTGCTATATCTAGGCAGCAATCTATGTGGCTTCTAGAATATGAAGACATCTAGTTCAAATTTCAAAGTGTTCTAAACTTGGTACCCACTTTATCTTATTTTATCTTATTTCAATCTTCAACTTCTTTCATATTTGTTTAGCTTTTCAATAATGGTGGACAAATGATTTCTTATAGGTTCAAGTTTCGAAATAAACTTTTATAATTATCTTATATAAAAGATAATTAGACTTTCAACAACGATAAAAGACAGACATATGATTCTTCTTTCTATTATAAAATTTGTAATCATCTCATATAAAATATTAGATAATTAAATAATCTTAAAAAACAAATTTAGTGGAGCACTTTTTAAAAAGTGCTCTAGAAAAGTTATGTTTAGGTAGTCCACTTCATCCTCTATCAATCTTCAAGCCCTCTTATATCTTTTAAAAGATTTTCAACAACAATGTACAAATGATTCTTTATAGACTCGTTATCAACATAAAATTTTGTAATCATCTTAAATAAAAGATTATAAGCATTTGAACAATTGTCGACAAATGATTCCTTGTAGAATCAATTTCAACCTAATTTTTTTTTAATTATCTTATATAAAAGATTATTAACTTTTCAAACAACAACAAAATGACGAACACATTATTCCTACTAGATTCAGTTCTAACACAAAATTTTGTGATTGTTTCATATGGAAGATTAGATAATTAAGTAATGATAACAAAGAAATAGTACTCTTTTTAGTTCTTTAATTTTGCGTTTCTTTTGGTGGACCACTTTTCTAATTTAAAATTATATATGAAGGTTTATTATTAAAATAAGTTAGTATAAATTTTACTTAAATTTTTAAAATAAAAATAAAAAGATACTTTATAAAAAATTTGTTTGGAGCTTTTAAATGAAGGTTGAAGAAATAAATCTCAAGGAGATTATGGGGAGAAAGTTGTGTTCATAACTCTTAATAATGCATTAGATCATCTCTAGTAAATAGAACTACATATCTTTTATCCTCATAACAAATAAGATATCATAGTGAACCATGATTTTCTTTGAAGATGAATAGAACAACAGACCTTTTGTTCTTATAATAAATATGATATCTAAAGAACCATTGTTTTCTTTAGAGAGATGCCAAGACCTATAAAAATCCACATTATATGCTAGTCTCAACCATAAACAATGCTGAAATGAAAAGAACATAAAAGCACAACACATAACTCATGACACCATGATTTGTTCTCGAGGAAACCCTAGCCAAGGGAAAACCCTGGTGGGGATGGTACCCACAACTATGCACTAAAATATTATATCACTATTAGGAGATCTAGCCCTGGTAGGAGATGATTATTACATAGTAAATTTCTTTGTTAGAGAAATACAGAACCCTATTAGGGGTATACAAAAACCTTGTTAAAGGTGGTGAGCATACAACTCTTACAATCAAAATACTATCTCAAAGAGTTCTCCAAAGATGAACAATACAAGCACTTGCTATGCTTAGATAGTTCCAATTATAGCTCTGTCAAATATTGATCTCACATCTTCTCTCTGCTCTCAGATTCACATCATCACATCATCATCATAATCATTCTTATCGCTTCCACAAAACACTATATACTTATACTAAATCTGTCATCCAGTCGGCTCTCAAAATACTTCACAAAACATAATAAATACTTATCCAAATACTCAACATAGAGTCGGCGATCGTATATTACCGAAGTGTCAGCAATATACAACATTTATCTGACTTATCACATTTACATATCAATTAACCTTGCCCCAATCATCGCAACTACTTATGTGCCCTATTAAATTGATTCTTCGTCTTCGCATACCTTGACAACATTGTATCTCACTGATCTAATCACCAAAACACATGCGACCTTAACTGAAGGTCCTATATATCCCAAAAAAATTTCTACTGACTTCACAAGCCATAATACATTATACTTTATCATCACTAACCAAAACTGTAACACAATATATTGTTATTCTGATTCTGTACCTAGTCATTTTCATAACTGTGACTCCAGTATCAAAACTCTTTGCATGCGATCACTCCAGCATAAGTGTTGCCATAAATGATAACCCTTAAGTGATTCCTAGTGCTCCAAAACGTCACTTGCCAACACCCTGTTACCCCAACAATTGTTTTCTTTGTCCATTACAAAATCTACACAATTGGTCCAATACTTATACGCAAGTGCCCCAATAATCGTGCACTATTTATACCAATAAAGTTGAACAATTGATTTAATTACTAACTTTTTCCCCAACTATTAGATATATTAATGGACAACTATTTTTTATTGAATGAAATAGGGAAAAAAATTATAAAATGGAGAGCAATGAAATTATTGCTAGGAAGGAACCAACAAGACACCAACTAAACACATATTAGAACAACTCAAATGCTCAACATACAAAAATATCTCTTTGTGAGCCACTAGATTATGAGCATCATCAAATATAATCTCCAGCGCTACTCAAACAAATTGTAGTGTCAAACATTTATTAGTATAACAGTGTAATGAAAATTTACAAAAGATCATCACGACACTAGATAATTTTTTAATAGACTTTTACTCATCAAAATTTAATGAAAATAATTAAGAGATAAATAAAACCCTACCCCTTGAAACAAATGGCAATGCATCTAAAGCCCATAGTGCACTCCATAGAACTTGTGCATTAATTCCATGCACGTTAAATGCTCTGACACGCACTCAATAATTTGCATTATGTTCTTGTCTGAACACGTCCTTACAAATTGGGCATCTTCTTCACATCATTACTTAATTCGCTCCACCAATAAAGACTTCAAGCGACTATCTTTCATCATTCTGCCTTAGAAATAAGAAGAGGAACTGGGTCAAAGAGCAAACAGAACAGTCGTGGCGGCTGATGGCTAAAAAGCTCCAATATTCAAAAGGAAATCTAACTTCAGTTATACGGGACCCATTCGTGAAGCTTGATTATTAAACTTATTATGTTGACTCATTTGTGCCTTGCTGACTTCTTGACTATGAAATGCGCCGCCAAAGATTAGACTGGTAGTTGAACAGTCTTCTAAAAAATGATTTTGGGTTAATTCCAGCTGGAAGAGTTTAGGTATGCTCTGGAACCCATGAAAATAATTTCAACTCTTTGAACGCCCCTTCACTAACAATTAGGGGTGTTTTTGAGGATTTTCCTTTTATTTTATATTTGGTAAAGGTCAAGGGACAAGGTATATACGTTTTGTTTGTAGTAGAGTTACGTGTCTGTCATAAAGAGTACAGGGTAGTCTCATATTACTGTCATCATATGTAGACCCAAAAACAGATGACTGATATGTGGACTATAAAAGATCCTTTCTTTTGATTTCATATAAGTGAAGAGTTATTTTGATAATGATTATTTTCTTATTCTTGTCCGGTCTCTAGAATTTTGGTTTTTGAATAAATTTTCATAGTAAGAAGTCTTGTAGAAAGGAAAAACAAAATAAATTAAGCTCCCTTGTTTAGATACATTTATAAAACTTTTAAGTTCTAGCATTCAATGGTAGAAACTTAATACTAAAGGCAATCTCTCTTTCCAAAGTCTCTTTAATTTGTTTATTATGAGTAGAAATATATTGAGCATGGAGAAATCTTCATATTTTTCTTGACATTTGCTTTGATTTTTAAACTTATTGAGTCACTCTTTGGCAAGCAGCTTTACCTACAATAGAGAAGTTAGCTTGTTAGATTTCTAAACCTTCACTTATGGTAGGAAAATTATATATTTCTTCTAACTTATTGGTGTTGTTCATGTTCATTATTCTTCTAAAGCCTCTTATCAAAAGCTTGACAAGCTTTTTAGGGACATTCTTTAGCCTCTTTCAAGATTGATAAATGTTTTCATCATGTGTGACATGAGAGTCTTGTGTGATTCTAGAGGTCTAGGTTTAGTTTCACGTAGTCCCAAGGATTGTCTTTATGTCCCAAATGAAACATTCAAGCTTCAATAGACAATGAAGGAAGACATGCTTGATACAGGATTGGAATTCTCACCTTCTTGATTATGAAAGAGTCCATTCAATTCTAAGGGATTGTCGTGATGAAAATTATTTGAAAAACTTGAGGAGCCATAAATCCCCATCTCTTTTAAAATCACGACTACTTTTTGTAATAAAGTTTTTAGTCATCAATAGTTTGTATGTTGGTCTCTTATTTTATATTGCTAGGACCATAGCCTTGCTAAGGTTCATTGGAATTGTGTTTTAGATTTTTTAACAAGGGGATCAAAACCTTTTCATATCTCGTTTTCAAGTGACCGCCTTTTTTTTCACCATAGTCTAAAGCTAAAAACAAAGTTTATTTATCCAACCAAGATTGTAAAACTTTTGAAGTTGTTCTTGATTCAGTAACTATAAATATTTTTCACAAAATTTGAGTTTGACATTATAAACCGAATTGGAAAGATTAAAAGTGGTATGCTAATATACCATTGTACAATTATAAACATTTAAAGGCTATTCTAGATTTTGTCTCATTTTCTTATGGTTCCCATCTTAAGTTGGGGATGGCTTCTACAATCTCGTTAATAGTTTGAGAATATATTTCACACTACTAGTCAATAACTCTCGAGCCAAAACTAGCTCATTTTGTCCGATGTGTTTTTTTTTAAGGTCTTCATATTCATTCCAAGCTAACCCATTTGGAGGTTCAAGATTCTTGGTGTCTATTATGTGGTCACAAGAAACCCATCAAGCATTTATTCTAGTTTTGTCATGGAGGTCAAATAACCTAGACTTGGATCCATGATTTTTAAAGCTTTTTTTACTTGAACCTTTTTCTTGGCATATGTTGTTGTTTGAGGATTGACTTGGGATTTTTTCTAGGTATACCCAAATTTTGCAAGCTTTCAGGGTGAAAATTATTTTAGTAGCTGGAAGGACAAAACTGTCTCTAGATATTCTATTGATTGTGATTTCTTACTTTATACTAGAGTTGTGATGTGTTACAATGTGCTTACATAAATATAGGTGCAAATGAACAAGGTTGCACTTAAAGTGCTCATCTCCGAGTGGTGTTAGATCACCAAGGGACTGTCATGTGTATAGTCATCAATCCATTCAAATCCTACCTCTATTGAAGGCCATTCACTTTCTTGTGGGCATCATTGGGAGCATAACTAGTTTATTTTTGGTAATGCAGATGCTCATATTTCTAGGCCTCTCCACCTCCCATGTGAAGAGATTGTGAGAAAAGAGGATGGGCACAACCTACTACCTATTGTTCCGCCTCTCTCGTGGTGTTTGGCCATGCGACTATTGGATGGCTATACTTTGGCACATTCCTTTGGACCTTGATATTTCTCTAGTTAATGTTGTTGAAGATATGGGAGATGATAATGTTAATTATTGTTCCATGTACACTTTGGAACTATTGACATTATGGGATAAACTAGATGACTAAGACCCACCTCAACTATTGCTCTTGTCATATAATGGTTTTTTGTAATGTTGTTTTCTTCGTAGTGACACAGGGGTATGACTCTTTTGACCCCTATATTTTTGCAATATGTGTAACGGTATTTAATAAATAGTAATATAAACACATTGCTAAATGAGTATTTAGCCTAACAACATGAGTTCTTGGCATCATTATCTACACAAAAAATAAATATTGTGACTAGTTGAATTGTTAAATTGTGACAAGGAGTAGCTTTAGAAGCATTTAATCTTTTTTATTTAAGACAATTCAAAAAATATTTGAACCTTGGACAATCATTTGGTAGCAAAAAGTATTCAAGCTTTTGAACAAGCAAAAAGTATTTGGAAGGCTTTATAAATTGTTTCATCTCTTTTATTTGGTTTCATTTGTACTAATAAGTTGTTTCATCTTTTCCATAACCATTCTTGTTAATACATTCCGGACCCTAGAAAACTTATTCCAACTATTTATATTTGATTTTAGGAGAAGCCAAGTTCATAGCTACAAGAATATCTTCACACATTATACCCATTTAAGATCAAGTAAGATCAAAATTATAGTGCATATTAACTGATTAGATATAACTACGTACAAAAAAGTGATATTCAAATAGAAAACCAAATGCAAAACCATATATATGCATAAAGATAGGATCCAAGATCATGTAGGCAGAAAAGAGATTGGACGTAGTACAAGCTCTTTCTAATCAAACCACACCCCGACCCAAAATAAGCACAAAATTAAATAAAATATAAAAAATAAATTAATTTGACCATTAACAGATGGAGGCGGCTAAGCTCCATCCAAAATGCACCTTTAACTAAATTTCAAAAAACGGAAAACAAAACAGATTTTCGCAAAATTTTCAGCATCTGTTCTTCATGATCTGCACATTTTGTGATAAAAAACCACAAAAAATTTGCAAAAACAAATCACTGTGATTTTGCAAATCTGAAAAAACAAAAGTTTGACTTTTTAAAAAAATTTTGATACATTTTAAATGAAGCTTAACCGCCGCCTTAACAGACTACATAAAATTCCTTAAACCGTGTAAGGAGGGAACTCAGTGAATTGATTCCTTATTAGTAGGGTAAAAAATAATTGCACCACTATTTAATTACTCTTGAATACTATTATGACTGCATTGAAGCCCTGAAAAACGTCATGACAAAAGATGGGTCTGAATTGAGTATCCAACTGACTTTAATCAAGCGGATTTCCCCTACTTGAATACTATTAAACATTGGCTCAGATCCTCAAATAAAAATTCATCTTTCAATACCGATTAAATTAGATTGAATCGCCAAATATGTTACTAAATAGATTCAACTGTCATGGCCTGTAAGCCAAACTGGTCAATATACATTATACCCAGAAAAAGGCAGATAAAGAAACCATCTCTTACTGCTTCCTACTGATGCTCTTTATTAGTTCCACAAAACTGTAACGTTTCAGACTGCCTGAAAAGTTGCAAACTGACTACAAGCCTTACAGCCCCCTGATAAGCCTAAAGATTAGAAAACAATTCAGAGATTCAGAACCAACCTTGGCTACCAGCCAAAGGGGGCCATAATTTGTGTATTAGAATCACTGATTGAGCAATACAAAATCAAATTCTGCTTCTTAATACAGCCCAGAGAAGAACAGAGATCTCTGATTGAGCAAAGCAGAGATCACAAAAAAGAACAGCCCAGAGCAAAGCAGAGCACAGATCTCAAAAACCTAATGTCAGTGGGCATCACTGAGAAGCAATTGATTATAAAGCCTAATTTTGGACACCCACATTCATTAATGTGCTCATACCCTCCTGCACCCAAACATTTCATGGTGCCCCAAGCTCATAATTGCTCATAATCCAATCTTACTCAAACTCTGACTAATTGAATCACCGATTGAGCAATAGCAACAAATATCTGCTTCTTAACACTGCCTCTCTTTGGCAAGGGCTTCATCATCATGCTTCCATGCATCTTCCCACTAGGAATGTAGCCTCCTTCAACTGATGAAACTTCTTTACCCTCCATATCTTGTATATGGGTATTCACAAACCAGGCAGGAAATCTCTGAGCAGAGCAGAGTGAAAAAAACAGAGCAGAGCAGTGGCAACAAAACAGAGCAAAATAAGGCAGAACAGAGCAGAGATCAAATAACAAAGAAGATCAAAGCAGAACTACTCACAGCAGAAATGAGATCACAAAATACTGATCTCGGTAGCCATCCCTGAGACGCCCATATAAAAGGAAGAAAACTTCATCCATACGACATCCATTAATTGAAGCTGGAATGATGTTTACATAATAAATTACCTAATGTTTGTTACTTTATGTTAATACATTGTATTTGCTAATAAATTTTCATATTCTCATTTGCTTACGTAGTTGATGATGAGCTCATTTGTGACGTTTAGTCTAACTCACTAACAATATGTAGCTCTGCTATATCTAGGCAGCAATCTATGTGGCTTCTAGAATATGAAGACATCTAGTTCAAATTTTAAAGTGTTCTAAACTTGGTACCCACTTTATCTTATTTTATCTTATTTCAATCTTCAACTTCTTTCATATTTGTTTAATTTTTCCATAATGGTGGAAAAATGATTTCTTATAGTTTCAAGTTTCAAAATAAACTTTTATAATTATCTTATATAAAAGAGAATTAGACTTTCAACAACTATAAAAGACGGACATATGATTCTTCTTTCTACTATAAAATTTGTAATCATCTCATATAAAATATTAGATAATTAAATAATCTTAAAAAACGAATTTAGTGGAGCACTTTTTCTCTAGAAAAAGCATGTTTAGGTAGTCCACTTTATCCTCTATCAATCTTCAAGCCCTCTTATATCTTTTTTAAGATTTTCAACAACAATGTACAAATGATTTTTTATAGACTCCTTATCAACATAAAATTTTGTAATCATCTTAAATAAAAGATTATAAGCTTTTGAACAATTGTTGACAAATGATTCCTTATAGAATCAATTTCAACATAATTTTTTTTTAATTATCTTATATAAAAGATTATTAGCTTTTCAAACAACAACAAAATGACAAACACATTATTCCTACTAGATTCAGTTCTAACACAAAATTTTGTGATCATTTCATATGGAAGATTAGATACTTAAGTAATGATAACAAAGAAATAGTACTCTTTTTAGTTCTTTAATTTTGCATTTCTTTTGGTGGGCCACTTTTCTAATTTAAAATTATATATGAAGGTTTATTATTAAAATAAGTTAATATAAATTTTACTTAAAATTTTAAAATAAAAATAAAAAGATACTTTATAAAAAATTTGTTTGGAGCTTTTAAATGAAGGTTGAAGAAATAAATCTCAAGGAGATTATGGGCAGAAAGTTGTGTTCATAACTCTTAAGAATGCATTAGATCATCTCTAGTAAATAGAACTACATATCTTTTACCCTCACAACAAATAAGATATCATAGTGAACCATGATTTTCTTTGAAGATGAATAGAACAACAAACCTTTTGTTCTCATAATAAATATGATATCTAAAGAACCATTGTTTTCTTTAGAGAGATGCCAAGACCTATAAAAATCCACATTATATGCTAGCCTCCAAAAAATTAAATGTTCATTTCACTCAAGTTTATTATTGGAGAGTCTACAACCGTTTGATCTCTTAGGATAATGTGCTTTGACTCCATCATGAAGCTAATGAAAACATAGCCATAATTAGTCCAAAGGATATATCCATATTCTATAGGAATATAATTCTTCAAGTTGTGTTGCATTTTTTATTGATAATGGTTCTACTATTTCTATCGAAGTTGATTTTACATAGGCTTTGTCTATCGCATTCCAATGCCTTTGTAAATATCAGTTCTTAGCATGTAGAAGGCATTACTAGGGAAGGTATTATGAGGAAGATGATTGCTATTAATATCAATTTCTTATAGAAAACCTATGAATTAATATGATCATGTAGCCTACAAATTATGATTTTAAGTTTATGTGCTTGTATCTTAGTTTTGTTGAAAACCATGACCTTGGTTTTATTCACATTTATTGTCAAATTATGAGTATGACAAACTCAACAATATCAAGAGGTCATGATAAACTAATAGGACCGTGTGTAAAGACCATTTTTCCCACTTAATGTCATATCATCAAATTCTACAAAAAATGAGCAAAGTAAAACACTCATAGACATAGACGTTCCATTGCTAAGATTAGTCAAAGATAAAAAATTCATTTATTCAAAGTTACACATACATGATTCAACCAAAAAATGTCGAATAAAAGATAATACAATACATTTCAATAATGCAATAACAATGTCGACCATAATGTCAAAAGAGAATAATCAAGTACAATAACATCTAGATACAACATGGATGTCAACTAACTATCAAGCATTAATACATCTAAAGTACAACAAAATACATTATGCAGTACATAATACATCTAATACCAGACCATCAAGGTTATATGAAATCATGGTACCACACTCTCTATGAACATTTGTCCAACTGCATCGATGTCTCCTAAACTTCTAAACTACACGTCCACCTACATATTCTGAGACAAGAGTGTGGTCCAGGCCCTTTTCTGCCCAACCATAGAGTAGTTAGCTCCCCCAGGGCTCATCTTGATATGAAAAGCACACCGACCCTTGAACAAGGAGCTTAGCAACTCAACACTGATGGATCAGAAGAATATGATGAAACTGTGAATCTAACTACTTAACATTCTATTGTCTAAGTAGAAGTCATAAACATAGGGTGACACAGAGAAAATGAAACAACTAACCGAGCATACTAGTGATACATATGTGAATAAGCTTCAGCTAAAGCATCTTTTAAAACATCAGATTTACTAGAAGGAAAATAGACAACTACTTTACCCTTCTCTGTCCATTCCACATTACACACCAATTCTCAACATAAAACACCCTCTATTTTCCAAAAAGGACTATTCTAATTGCATCAATTTGATAGATATAAAAAACACACAAGATAAAGATGCTAAATTATGATTAAAACTAACTATTTCATTCTAGTTCATTCTCAAATGGTACACCCATATTGACTTGAGTAGAAGAAGTAGCTATTATCACTAAGGAAAATTACCTAGTCATTCATAATCAAGAAACCCAAAAATTTTATCACATATATTTGTCTACTAACTACTTTCAACAACTAAATAAAATAAACAAACTAAAGTACATACAACAAGGTTATCATTTCTACACTCTTAATATATCAAAAGTTACTATTATACACAAATTTACTATAATACGATTACGCAAAGGGTGGAAAGATAAATAAAAAAACTGAATTTATTTTATTTAATATCCATATATATTAGAACCAAAAAGACTTTCTGATTAACAAACAATACTAAAGAAGTTGATTCCTTTTGTCTATTGCATAATTTTTTTTAAAAAAAGAAAAAGACAATATATTTTTGACCTAGTATATCAAAATAGTTAAATTAGAAATTAATCTCATTCAACCAAGATGCACAAAGAAAGGAAACTTAATGAAACAATCTAACCAAGTCTGATGCCTATGCTAGAGACTATGAGCCATCGTACTAAATGGTGACACCCAAATTATGGGCCCAAAGACTATGCCATTCAATATTGGAGTTTAAAAGACTCCAACACTATTAAATGCTAAAGCCAATTGTAACTAAGTGATATGTTTTCTATCAAGTAACTAGTTAAGCCATAACAATATATGTTTCTATCAAGTAACTATTTCAAACATAAAAATATACTCTTATGTAGTTTTGTGCAATAGCAGTGGAGATAGGGAAAATTTGTGAGACTCATATGAAAACTAAGGAATAATATCAGCTATCCATGCATGTTGCAAATGGAAAAGACTGAAAATAGTAATATACAGTCGATCACAGGATATACCAACACACAGGTTCTAATTGGATGACTTAGGGCACGGTTCAAGGTTTTGACCACGATATGGCAGGATATAAAATCCCCATTTCCTCAGCATACACATTGTAATGACCATTATCAACCAAATCCTCTATGAATGTGTTTGTGGTTTTAATGTCACAAACCCAGAATAGTTTGCTACCATGAGCAACCAAATTGTTACAAGCTAGGGTTGTTGTTGCACCAAAAGATCAACCTGTCAATACCCGATATAACCACTAGACTTATATAAGACACAGGAGGCTGTTAAACCATGTCACAAATCATCACGAGGGACGTTGGCCCACTGCCAACAATCCCCCTCCCAACATCACTCATCACGGTCTGCGTGATTCAAACCTGTAACCAAGCTTTGATACCACTTGTTACAAGCTAGGGTTGTCGTTGCACCAAACAATCAACCTGTCAATGCTCGATACAACCACTAGACTTATAGAAGACACAGGAGGCTATTAAACCATGTCACAAATCCTCACGAGGGACAATGGCCCACTACCAACAATCCCCCTCCCAGCATCACTCATTGTGGCCTGCATGATTTGAACTTGTGACCAAGCTCTGATACCACTTGTTACAAGCTAGGGTTGTCATTGCACCAAAAGATCGACCTGTCAATGTCCGATACAACCACTAGACTTATAGAAGACATAGGAGGCTATTAAACCATGCCACGAATCCTCGCAAGGGATGCTGACCCACTACCAACACAAATCATAGTGAACGGATATTCCATTACTACCATTCTCACTATATGGCTCCACACATTTGGTTGTTACTGTTGGAGATTTGCCAGCAAGCTAGTGTTGACTGTATATTTATCATTGATGACAACATATGGTAAGCATTGTGTGTGGAAGCCTTATGGAGAGATCCTTGAGCATATGTTGTATGGATATGTTATCAGCATGATATCATAGATGCAGAGGTTGATTCTAAGTGCAGTCAGTTGTGTAGTAGTTTATTTTAGCAGTGTTCCTGACAGAGTGACAAACATAGTTCGGTATAAGATTTGCAGTACAGTTATGATGGAGCCTTGCACATTTATATTTATTTTGTAAACATGTTAGTGAAGCTATGTTCATGGACGTAGAGTCATTTGTGCAGTACATGTTGAGTTATGATGTTTCTAGTTGCCAGTTACAGTTTCCTGAGTTTATCTGATGGAGCCGACATTGTTTATATTGTTGTTGTAGTTGCGCCTATCATTTTGATATGCATGTTTGGTTTCATGTTTGGTAATGAGTTAAGAATGTTTGGTTAAGAGTGCATAACATATTTCAGCAAGAGAAGAAAGTTTCAGTTAATTTGGTGGAGCCGATTGTGTGAAGCGACACATCTACTCATATTGAGTTGCGCGGTCCTATTTGTGTTGCGTGCTTGATATAGCCATTGGAGATATTGTTGGAGAGTTATATTGTTTCTCTAATATGATTTCAAGGAAGTTCTAACATGCTGACTTGATTATATCATTTGGGGAAAGATACTTATAGCCGGTCAGTTGTGATCGCTAAGTATGGCAGACAGTTGAAAGAGAAGAACAGAGAAGAAGGTGCAAAGTATTGAGCCATCAATAGAAGGTCTATGTGACAAAGAAGAGAGTGTATGCTATTCATTGGAACTGATCAAGACAGCAGGTCTAACTCACAGTTCACCAAGGTCCAGATATAGTGTATATTTGTTATGCAGAAGGTTGCAGTATTCACCATTTGAGCAGTGAGCTCCCAGATAGTGTGTCCTCACCCCTAATAGGGTTAATTATAAAAGACTCCTAATAGGGTCCGAACTTTGACTAGGTCACTGAATTAATTAATTGTAAAGATTAAATCCTAACAGGGTTGTAAGATCTTCTAACAAGGATCGTTATACTCTAGTGCAGGTTATAGTGGGTGCTAATTCCCACCAGTGTTTTTACCTATTTGAGTTTCCCCATAACCAAAATTATGGTGTTGTGTTAAGTGTTTTCATATTGTTTTTATGCTTAATGTTAATCTGTACTTAATTGGATAAAGAATTGAATCTTGTAGATAACTAATTCACCCCCCCTCTCAGTTATCTCTTGGGACTATTCCTAACAATTGGTATCAGAGCCAAGTGCCTCAGAGAGAAATTTTAACAGCTTGAGGTTGATCAGATGGCATTCTTTAGAAAAGAAAGTCCTAAGTTTGATGGAGAGAACTATCTAGATTGGAAAACAAAATGACAACACATTTGCAGTGCATTGCTTTTATGATTTTTGAAGTAGCTACAAAATAAGTTTAGATTCCCTCTTTATCAGATCTTGCAAAGGAAGATGCAACTCTTAAGCACAAAGAGATGTTCACTCAAAATGCTATTGCCAAAGAACCCCTTATCAGCGCCTTGTCTGACAGTGAGTTTTTAGAGATAGGGAAAGTAGATAAAGCCTACAAGATATGGAAGTATCTAGAATACATGTTTGAAGGAGATGCCCAAGCTAAGAATGCGCGCAGAAAGACATGGAAGAAAAAGTACAATACATTGGAGATGCTATCTGGAGAGAACATTAGAGCCTACAATCAAAAGATTAATGAAGCTGTTACAGGAATCATAAACAATGGTGGAGAAATTTTAGAAGAAGATATAGTGGATAAGTTGATGACTACTCTGACAACAGAATATGAGAGCAAGATAAACATCCTAGATGAGACTATGTAGTTTTCAAAAGACTTCAAAAGAGAGACCTTAATAAGAAAGATTTCAGTATTTGAGATTTCAAGTTTGAAGACAGAGCCTAAAAGTGAAACAACCTTCAAAGCTTCAGTCCATGGTAAGAAATCCTTGAACACTTTTGGTAACTTTGATGATGATGATGAAGATACAGAACTAGATGATTTCATTGCTATGATTTCTAAGAAAGAAAGAAAAGGAAAAGGAAAATATGAAGGTAAGTTACCATTCAAATTCTTTTCATGTAACAAGATTGGTCACTTTGCATCTAAGTGTCCTACAAGAGTCAAGAAGTTCAAAACTAATTACAAGCCTAAGTATACAAAAGAATGTTACTATGCTGGGGATGGAGTATCAGATGAAGATTCAGTAGAAGATGAAATTGGATTCATTTCTATTGAAGATATGGAGAAGACGTTTGATGAAATGGATATTGAAGATGAAAAGAAAGCACAAGAGCTGGCATTAATTTCACAAGCAGACATTAGAACAGACTGGATCATTGATAGTGATTGTTCACATCACATGACAGGAGACAAAGATAGATTTGTGCATCTGGATAAGTACAAAGGTAGAATGGTTAAATTTGGAGACAACACTCCTAAACCTATCATAGATAGAGGAGCTATCACCTTGGATGGAAAGAATAACACTGATGATGTTCTATATGTTGATTGTTTTCAACATAACCTACTAAGTGTTGGACAGTTGCTTGACAAAGGATATCAGTTGGAATTCAAAAACAATAAGTACATCATTAATAAAAAATAAGGAGAAATGATTGCATCAGGTTCAAAGACAAAAGGTAATGTTTTTCAGCTTAATTTAGAAGCAAGTTATTTTGTTGCTAAAGTGGATGACAGTTGGTTATGGCACAAAAGACTATGTCACATCAATTTTGACAACATAGTAAAGATAAGCGATGTAAAGGAAGTAAGAGACCTTCCTAGCTTTGCAAAACCAATTGATACAATATGTAGGGAATGTGTGATGGGAAAACATGTGATGAATTCATTTAGAAGCAAGCATAATTTGGCAGAGAACAAATTGGATCTAGTGCATAGAGACTTATGTGGACCAACTCAAACAAGATCCTACTATGGTGAAAGGTACTTTATTTTGTTTGTTGATGATTATTTTAGAATGATCTGGGTTGCATTCTTAAAAGACAAATCATAAACATTTGAGAAGTTTAAAATATTCAAAGCTAAAGTTGAAAATGAGTCTGGATTAAAGATAAAATGTCTGAGATCAGATAGAGGAGGATAATTCACCTCTGAAATTTATTTTGAGTATTGCGAAGAACATGGGATAAATAGACAGCCAAGTGCACCTAGAACCCCTCAACAGAATGGAATTGTAGAAAGAAGAAATAGGATCATACTTGACACAACGTGCACCATCATGATCGAAGGAAAGGTTGCACACACCTATTGGAGAGATGCGGTCGATGTTGAAGTCTATACTATCAATAGAATTCAATTAAGGCCAGGTGCAGACAAGACACCTTATGAGCTATGGTTTGGGAATGTACCTATAGTAAAATACTTCAGAATCTTTGGAAGCAAGTGCTACATCAAGAGAGATGAAGCTATTGGCAAGTTTGATGCAAGAAGTGATGAAGGAATTTTTCTTGGTTACTCTACTAAAAGAAAAGATTATAGGTGTTTCAACTTAAGATTGAAGAATATTATTGAAAGTGCACATGTAAAGATTGATGAGAAGTTTATGATTAAAGAGAGATATCATGATTATGCACCTATGATAGAAGAAGAACCTAGACCTACCAGTAGAGAAATAGTTGTTAAAGAAATGTTTGACATCATTGATGTATTGTCCAATGACCCTAAAACAAGTGAAGAAGAATCACAAAAGTTAGATGAGAGAGTCACACCTAATGTTCCTAAATTCACATCTAGATACCATTCAAAAGAAGATATCATTGGAGATCAAAACAACAAAGTCATGACAAGATCAAAAGAAAAAAGTTCCACACTTGATGAAGCGGTATGTTTACTTTCACAAATTGAACCCTTAAGTGTTGAAGATGCTTGTACTGATTCAGATTGGCATGAAGCAATGAAAGAAGAGCTAGATCAGATAGTTAAGAATGATACATGGGAATTGTTACCTAGACCTAGTGACAAGAATGTGATTGGAACCAAGTGGATATTAAGAAATAAGATGAATGAAGATGGAACAGTAGTAAGAAATAAATCAAGACTAGTATGTAAAGGACATGCGCAGAGAGAAGGAATTGATTATTCTGATACATTTGCCCCTATAAGCAGATTGGAAGCCATAATGTTATTTATAGCCTATGCAACATTCAAAGACTTTAAAGTATATCAGATGGATGTCAAGTTAGAATTCCTGAATGGAGAGTTGAAGGAAGAAGTCTACATAGAGAAGCTTGAAGGATTTACTTTATCAGACAAACCTGATATGGTATGCAGACTGAAGAAAGCCCTTTATGGACTTAAGCAAGCCCCTAGAGCATGGTATGAAAGATTAGATGGTTACTTGACTAAGATTGGATTCAAGAAAGGAGCAGCAAATTGTAACTTTTTCATAAGAGAGACACTTGATGGACTATTACTAGTTGCTATTTTTGTTGATGACATTATTTTTGGTGGTAATGACAAGCTTAGTGCAAAATTTGCTAAAGAAATGCAGAGCGAATTTGAAATGAGCATGATTGGACCTATCAAGTACTTTTTGGGACTGAATGTGTAGCAGACAGATAAAGGTATTTTCATTAATCAGTCTAACTATCTGAAAGAGATATTGAATAAATTCAAGATGGATGATTGCAAGCCAGCAAGTACCCCTATGATAACAAGATGCAAGCTTTCAAAAGAAGATGATTCTACAATAGTAGACATAACCCTATGTAAGTCTATGATTGGTAAACTTATATATCTTACTCAATCTAGATTTGATATTTCTAATGTAGTTGGTATTGTTGGAAGTTTTGCAGCATAACCTAAACAAAGTCATCTTATGGCAGTAAAGAGGATATTCAGATATTTGAAAGGAACTATAGACTATGGTTTATGGTATCCTAATTTGGAGAATGTAAACCTTCATGTGTATATAGATGCAGATTGGGCAAGTTGTGTGGATGATAGAAAGAGTACGTCAGGAGGAGCAGTCTTTCTTGGAGATAGACTTGTTACTTAGACAAGCAAGAAGTAAAATTGTATTTCTTAGTCCATAGAAAAAGAAGAGTATGTAGCAACAACATTAAATTATTCTACAATTGTGTGGATCAAGCAGATGATAAAGGATTTTGGAACTCAAATTGATTATCCTATTTTTATTCATTCTGATAACACTAGCACTATCAATATGTCAAAGAACCCTCTGATGCATGCAAAGACAAAACACATTGAGATAAAATATCACTTCCTAAGAGAGAAAGTTGCAGAGAAAGAAGTAAAATTGGATCATGTGAGCACAAAAGAATAGATAGCAGACATATTCACAAAGCCTTTACCTAAGGATACATTTGAGTATCTTAGGGAGAAGCTGGGAGTAATTCCCTTCCCTGGATCTGATTAGAGTTTGTAGTAGTGCATCAGTCATCAATGATTGATGAATGGTTGACTACTCTACTTCAGGAGTATTACTGGTGCTTATTTGATTTGGCACCCTTTTCCATTGATGTCAAAGGGGGAGTAAGTATACAGTCATGAGAAACAAAAAAAATGAAAAACAAAAATAGTTGTTTTATTCTAGAAAGGGGGAGTAAGTATTAGTAAGGGGAGTATATAGCAGTTGATATTCAGAGCATTCAACAGTAGATGGAGGATTCATCCTTGGGAGAGTTTTGTTGAGGAAATAGAGAATGTTATAAAATAATTGTACATTTGGATTGGTGGTGTTTTTCATTCCATATGTTGCCATCAATGCCAAAGGGGGAGATTGTTGGAGATTTGCCAGTAAGCCAGTGTTGACTGTATGTTTTTCATTGATGACAACATATGGTAAGCAGTGTGTGTGGAAACCTTATGGAGAGATCCTTGAGCATATGTTGTATGGATATGTTATCAACATGATATCATAGACATAGAGGTTGATTTTGAGTGCAGTCAGTTGTGTATCAGTTTATATCAGTAGTGTTCTTGATAGAGTGACAGACATAGTTCGGTATGAGATTTGCAGTACAATTATGATGGAGCCTTGTGTGTTTATATTTATGTTTTAGACATGTTAGTGAAGCTATCTTCATGGACATAGAGTTAGTTGTGTAGTACAGGTTGAGTTATGATGTTTCCAGTTGCCAGTTACAGTTTCCTAAGTTTACTTGATGGAGCTGACATTGTTTATATTGTTGTTGTAGTTGCACCTATCATTTTGATATGAATTTTTAGTTTCATGTTTGGCAATGAGTTAAGAATGTTTAGTTAAGAGCACATAACATATTTCAGCAAGAGAAGAAATTTTCAGTTAATTTGGTGGAGCCGACTGTGTGAAGCGACACGTCTACTTATATTGAGTTGCACGGTCCTATTTGTGTTGTGTGCTTGATATAGCTATTGGAGATGTTGTTGGAGAGTTATATTGTTTCTCTAATATGATTTCAAGGAAGTTCTAACATGCTGACTTGATTATATCATTTGGAGAAAGATACTTATAGCCGGTCAATTGTGATTGCTAATCATGATAGACAATTGAAAGAGAAGAGCAGAGAAGAAGGTGCGAAGTATTGAGCCATCAATAGAAGGTCTATGTGACAAAGAAGAGAGTATGCTACTCATTGGAATTGATCAAGATAGAAGGTCTAACTCATAGTTCACCAAGATCCAGATATAGTGTATATCTGTTATGTAGAAGGTTGCAACCTTCACCATTAGAGTGTAGTGAGCTCCTGGACAGTGTGTCCTCACCCCTAACATGGTTAATTATAAAAGACTCCTAATAGGGTTCGACCTTTGACCGGGTCACTATACTTAATGTATTGTAAAGATCAACTCCTAACAGGTTGTAAGATCTTCTAACATAGATCATTATACTCTTGTGCAGTTTATAGTGGGTGTTAATTCCCATCAGGGTTTTTACCTATTTGGGTTTCCCCAAAACCAAAATTGTGGTGTTGTGTTAAGTGTTCTCATTTTTTTATGCTTAATGTTAATATGTACTTAATTGGATAAAGTATTGAATCTTGTAGATAACTGATTCACCCCCCCCCTCTCAGTTATCTCTTGGGACTATTCCTAATAGTTACCTTCAGCGACACTTACAGTTCTAATTTTTTTTCTACTTTCTGACCAACAGTTGCAAGCATAGGAAGATATACACAAAGACCATTGTTCTAAAAATTTTGAAATAATCTTTCTAGTAAGAAGTGACGTTAGTGGTGAAAGAAAAAGATAAAAAAATAATGTTTGCTAGCATAATATAAAAGAGATAATGTGTTTCCATAGTCTGGTAGTCCCCAACAAGAAAAAATTTAAATGTTGCATTTCCTTAATGGAACCCGGGAGAGAACTAAGAATTAAGGAATGATACAAAACTTGTTTAAGAATCCCACATTGTAGTAGCAATAAATTTTCTAGAACTCCAACATCTAATAATCTAGTTAAAAAAATTCCTCTTTTAAAAGAAAATACTTGCTTGTACACACAGGTACTCATGCCAAAAATTCTAAATGAAGAAAATGGAACCTGATTTTAAGTGTCATGGTTGTTCTCCAAAGATTTTGTTACTATTCCTTTCTCCTATGTTTCAAAGACTTTTCTTCCTCCCAACTCTTTCTTGTGTGTTTGATCCCCTCTCTAAAGTTCAATTCCTCTCTTATTTATTTTTTTTGATCCCCATGCATTCAATCATCCCCCAAATTTTGCATGTAACTGCACTTTAATAAAGTTGACTAACTATTTGTTTTAATGCCCACTCTCATTTCCAACTAACAGATACCATTGTGCAACTCAACTTGTGTTTGGAAGGAATTAATCCATTTGGAATTCTATAACTTATCAAGAAGATAATAAACATATTATTTATTACTACTACTACTACTACTACTACTACTACTACTACTACTACTACTACTAGTATTATTATTATTATTATTATTATTATTATTATTATTATTATTATTACATACTTAGACACACACATTTGTAATATAATAAAAATAATATCATTTACTTTCTATCGTAAAAATAATAAAACTGCATGGTGTGTGAATTTAGACCATCTTTTTCTGATCATGCCCTTATTGAGGAGCTAGCCTCCTCTACCTGGACCACACCCCCGCCTTCAATCCCTGATTGTCATTTAGAAACTCAATTTGAGATTAGTAGGTTAGTTCCATATACTAATAATCAAATTGAAATTGCATAAATATTCAACATAAACATAACAAATTTCTATTAAGAATATGAAAGTTTAAATATCGGCATCAAAACTCATTTTTCTAAAATGAATAATCATTTAATCAAATATAATTATCAGAAGTTTGTTAGTATTTGATGGTACTAAGAGGGGGGGATGAATCAGTACAAACACATAACCTACTAATTCAACCACAGGTCAGAATAGCTTTATTATCAACTATTGGTATTAACCGGTAAGGATGTAACCAGTATATGGCAAAGAGGTGTTGTCATTGAGGTATAAGGATGCAAACATTGTTCAATCAAGAATAGTAGATAATAATGGTAAAAAGTTTCAATTTACAAGAGAGACTGGTTAGGAAACCAGTGACACATATTGAGAAAGAAGGAGTACTGTGACCGGTAAAGTCTCTAACTAGTAATCGGAGCAATCGGTAACCAAGGAAGGTAACCGAAACATCTAGAACAGTGACCGGTAAAGTATATAACTGAAAGCAAGGAACCAAACCAATATAGATAAAGAAAAGAAGAGTGACAAGTGAAGACAAATAACTATACACTACCTAAGGATGTAAACCAATCATTCAGATATCATCGAGACTGATGAACTGGTGAAAGTCATAGTTGAAAAACACTTGTGTGACTCTTTGACCAAGATTTGTTGCACAAAATATGGAAGATTTTGTGTTATGACTTGAAGATTGGTGCAAGGCACAATTGAAGAATTTAATTTCAATAATTAAGGCATTAAAACATTGGGGAATCTCAATTTAAGGAGTAAAGGAAAGTATGTACCACACATTTATCATTTCCTTTATAAAAAAAAAAAAGCATATGGCATGCATATGATGTTTCCTCTATGAATTGAGACTCAACTAGATGATGGATCCAAAGGAGATCTTTGCGAATTGTGCATGCAAAAAGAAGGAAGAGAAAGAAGACTATTTATTCTTTATCCTGTGAAGAATATCATTTTCCTTCATTCTGCCAAGAAGAAAAAGAGTGAACCTGTATGCTGAAAGAAGCTACAGAAAGGTGAAAAAGAAGAAGAGAAGAGTGTGCAAGGAAGCACAATAATATGGAGAGAGCATATCTATGGTGCATGGTGATGATTCTCAGTTGATAAACACAATGATCTTATTAGGCTCAACAAAGCCATCTCAAAAAGATCAAACACTCTATTGCTATCTAACAATTGCAATAGGAAAATCCCAGTGTTTGGGTGGACATTAACAAGTTCCTTGTATTAAATCCTTTAATCGGGTGACATCGAGTAGATCTTTTAAATTCCTCTAACAAGGCAGGCTTTAACAGGTCGTATTTCTCAAATCCTTAACTGGGTCACATCTAACAATGCATTTGTAATCCTTTAACAAGGAAGGATCCTAACAAGGTGCACTTCAGAAGAGTGAAAAATTTGTGAGGTTTACTCACATCATGGTTTTCTACCACTTTGGGTTTCCACGTGATATATTTGGTGTTTTATATTGCTTTGATTTTGTGATAGCTATTTTTTTGATAGAATCAGTTCTACATGTAGTTTAGTTAGATTATATCAGATTGGTTTTTAAAGACGGTAAAGTATTGATTCACCCCTCCCCTCTCAGCACCGATTGGGACCATCAATAACCTCCAAATACCAAAACATATAACTGATGCAATGAAATAAAAGTAAATAACATCAATCATCCATACATGCATCACACATAACACACTAATTTTTTTCATGGAAACCCTTATTTAGAGGGAGAAAACCATAGTGGGGATGATACACACAAGCCCTTCACTACAATAAAAAAGGTTAGTCCTATTAGGAGTTACAAATACCCTTTCTGAGGGTTCACCATGTTAGGAGTGACTAGTACACTATCAGGAGTAAAATGAGATCTATTAAGATCTACCTTAATAGAGGATTTAAGACTATTTCTATGAGTCCATTTGGTTAAGGGATTTACAATAGAAGACCTATTAAAGTCCACCTAGTAAAGGGTTTTTTCTTGCTGCAACTAATAGGGAGAAAAAAGTAATGATTTGGATGTAGCACTACTTTCTTATTAGATCTAATTTTTTCTTTGCTCTCTGTAACCACTCTTTGATCTGCCTCTACTCAAAACTCTAATTATAACCCTAGAAATCATGAATTTTACTTCATACAATCAACCATTAGCAACAACTTCATCCTTTTCAATAAGACTAGGACCAATTATATACACAACTTGAACCAACATCAAATATACTAAAAATAAAATTCAAATACTTTCCTGTTCACGTACCACGTGCCAAAATGAAAATCTTGATGTAAAAAACATTTAACCATGGACACATCGGTTCAAAATAAGATCTGCAAGTTATATCTTCAAGATAGTCAAACAAATTTTGACTTCTCCAATGCATCACCCTAAATCCACCTCATTTCTTGCCTTGAGCGAATAAATGAAATCTCATCAAATCCTTATCATCTAAGACACATCACCATAACAACTATAGTCACCACAATATCCATATCGGTCACCGATCTAAGATCTACCATTTGTAGCTCAAGAACTTAGACTCATAAACCTCTAACCTCTTCTAGAACTGAAATGCTTGCACACTGATTGTCCAAATGAGTTTTGGTCACAACCTTAAAGTTTTATGAGTATATCCATGCTATTATATTTCTCCACTTAATTCCTTCTCAAATATTACCAATACCAAAATCTCCATCTGTAGCAGTTCTTCTTGCACACCGCTTACTAAACTTAACTGATTCCTTCTTACTAATTGTCCCAATCATCTGATATGACTATGTTTGCATCAATGAAAACCAAAATCACAATCACCTGTGACCGCATACCAAAATCCATCACAATGCCAACAATCTCCCCCTTTGGCATTGATGACAAACATTGGGTAAAAATATTTCTGTCTTCGCAAATTCATCTTAACACTGATAAGAGAAAACATAGATTATATATTATATGACTCCCCCTAACACTATTTAGCTTAAACTCAGATACATATTTTTACCCATCCTTACACTCCCCCTTTTGTCATCAATGACAAACATTTACAAATTGAAATGTGTTCAAATGAATAGCATACCAGTCTCACATTCTATCAAATACATATTTGAAGTTTTTATTTTCTATCTCCAATGACATCTCCCTTGACTTCTTCAAATGATTCATTGCAATGATCTTCCCATGGGCCTCGTTTGTTTGCAGAATTAGAATTTGAGTCAAAACTTGATTATCTCAAAATAAGGTTTTGAAATTCTGGTTTTGTGTATTCGAAAGATAGTTTGGATTGTTTGGTTGATTGGGAAGATGACTCACACAATCCATCTTCTGCGTTTGGTTGCCAATGTTGATATTAGAATTAGAATTGAGAATTCTTATTTCAAATACTAGTCAATACTAGATGACATAGGGTTTTTACTGTTCAAGTGTTCAAGCGTTCACCCACTAGGGCAGAGATGGGCTCAGGGAACTTCGACACAATGTAGGGTTCCTTGCGAACATAGTCACGGTTATGCTACAGAGCATTTAGAGGAGGTTCCATTCAGAGCTTTCTCTTCTGCCACTACCTCTTTGCTGCCACGTCCAATGCCGCCTGTGACATTATGATCTTTCACATGCCATGGCTTGATATCATTGAAGGCCCTCCTATTATGGATATGGAGGAATTGCTGCTTAGGGTTTTCATCAACAGCCTTGGATAAGACACCATGGCTACTCCTACCAGTCAATACACCACATAAAAATGCTCACGGATGGCCTGAAACCAAATTGTTGAGGATGTTTTTTGTAGGAACCAAATCCGAACCCCAAATCCGACGAACCTAATGCAAATTAAAATTTGCTTCAGAATTTTCCAAAACCTAAATTTGATTTTGAATTCCACCTATTGAGTGGGAAGATGGTGCCACCCATTTTAGGGCCAAAACCAGATTTTGAAGCCTAACCTTGAATTGTATTTTAGTGTCACAAATGGTGGTTTTGCTGAAAAAGTGTAAGTCCCGCCGCCAATTCCACCCCAATTCTAGTAAACAAATGGGGCCATGTACATTAGATGCTAACTCCTCGATGGAATCCACAATAATCATGTTTGGTAATCCAATTATAGCTTTTGCATTCTTCAAATTTTTTTGCATCGTCTCTACTTTCAGAGCTAAGTATGATTGTAATTCAAGTAGTGTGATGACCCTCTTGTCTTGTTTGCCTAAAACTTCTTCACCTTGTGTGTGGTCATTTTCACTTTAGCACTGTATTCTGTTGTAGAGCTTGTGATGGGACCAAACTTGTCAACTAAGTTGTTAAGCTCCTTTTGTGCTTCTTCTCTGCTCACCTCCAAATCCTTGGTGAAATCTGATAGTTTGGAAACTTTAGTCAGTAACTTTCTGACCTCCTTTAGTGTGACCTTAGTTTCATCCACTAGTCCTAAAAGTGTCTCCTTATCTTTAGCAATCTTCTCTACCAACTTCACAGTCCTTTTCTTCTCATAATGAGACTCTTCCAACTTCATTATTAAAGTCTCACTATCAGAATTTTGAATAGCTATAGCCTTAATCAATGTTTCCATATGATCAATCATTGTTGCATCTGTGTCATACTCTACATCAAGAATTAGACTTGCTAGAATATTTCTAGGTGCCTTCAACACTCTAGCCCTCTTCTTTTTCTCTTTAGCCTTGTCTCTTTGGTCCTTTAGCATCAATTTTTTAGAAAACTTAAGTAATTCCTTAGGGTGCAATTTAGTGATATCAATGAGGGTCTGAATATATTCATCTTCTTTTTCTTGTTCTTCTTATCCAGTCATTGGTTTAAGATTCTTCTTTTCAATTGTTTCTCCTACACTCAACCTCATTTGCAATGAGACTATATCCTCTACTTCTTTAAGATTTTCTACTTTATGTCTTGTCATTGATTCTTTAGTCTATACTTGTACATTTGGTGTAAGCTATTCCATAGGAATATTTTCAAATAGTACTTCATCTCCACCAGTTTGACCAACAACTTGTGCTACAATGTCATGCACTTTCTTAGGGTTATCAGAAATAACATCACCTATTATCTCTTCAGGAGTAAATATGTCATCAACTTTCTCCATAACTAGCTCCTCAACATTCTATTGTTCATCAACAACTTCTTGTTCCTTTTGTTCTTGTTCTGCTTCCTTCTACGATTGCATCTTTTTCCTCCATATCTCCATAGTTTCATCATGTACACTTTGTGTGTCACCTACAAGTATTCTCGCAACCTTGTTTCTGATCTTGAAATCCTATCTATAAGATTCAATCATTATCTTTGCATCTTCAAGATTCAACTCGGAAGTTCCTTGCATAAGTGATCTCTTCATGATCTCTCTATCTAGCTTAAGTGCTACTTTCCATCTCCCATTAACTGATTTAAATAGTTATTTAGGTAGGACATGGTATAGTTCACTTGGAGTTTTGCAGTATTTGTGTAGGCTCCATATGATTTCCTCCTCTAACTTTTATTTGTCTTCATCACTACATAATTCATATCTTCTTGCAACACCACCCAGTCTACCACTCTCCATTATGTCCCTAATAATGAAATCAATAGTAGGGGATTTATTATTACCACTCTCCTTCAAATTCTTCACTTCCTTGTCTGATTCAATTTTGGCTTCTTCATCTTCTATTGTCTCTTTCTGCTTACTGACCTCACTAGTCTCACCAAATTTTCCTTTCTTCCTCTCATAGGTTTTCTTCACTACTAGTGTCTCCTCTGCTTTTGCAAATGTAATGAGAATAGCTTGTGGTGGTTCATCAACATCAATAGCTTTAGTAGAAGTAGTACTAGCCTATATATTTTTAACAATATTTGTCATCTTTTCAATAATTCTCCTTGTCTTCCTCTGTACCATCATTTTTATTAGTTCCATCTAAATCTTAGGAATAACCTCTTCATATGTTTTAAACCTAGGTGTGGTAGCATCTATAGGTTTAGACAGAAGTGCAACTGCATGAGTTCTTACTAGATCACTATCTACCTCATAACCCATGCAAGGAACCCAAAATGTTCCTAGTTGCACTGCTTACAAAATAAAAGTGTCAGTATCAACAAGAAAACATATATGCTCTTTATATTCCTCTACAATAGTAGTTGGGATTCTTTCTCTTTTATGCATTATAGTTTGAAAATCCTTAAAGTAACCCCACCTAACATTATCAAAGTTATTTCCTAGTTCTATTATGAATTCACTTATCTGTACTACCACTGGTCTATCTGTAGCCTATTGAACTGCACCTCTACCAGGGAAATAATTTTGTAGATAGAAAAAGATACATACCAAGATAGCTCCGTACTGGAATGATTATTTCTTGTCCTTCTTTATCATGTCCATATTTACCATGAATTGACTCTTCAACTTCTCTCATAGATCATATATCACATCCTCCTTCACCATTCGCTAGGAAACATGAATTTATCCATCGGGCACATTGTTCAGATGAATTAATTGGTAAACTCTATATCCAATGACCATAGATGTGAATCTAACTTCTTTGTCTTCTATGTCATTGATTGTCATATCTTGATAGTCAGGTTTAGATTTGGTTAATCAAGTAACCAAATTAGTAGCATTCATCCTTAGGGTAGATGACTCACCGGTAGCACAAAGTGTAGTTACTCTGTGAATGATCTCCTTCGTGATCTTGTGTGGTCTATCCAACCACAAAAATTGATCTTGCACATGACTCAAAATATACCGAATCCATTCTTTATGAAATACATTAGGTATATCAAATTCAAAGGAAAAACCCTTCGTCTTCAAATGATTGTTCTCATCCTTCAACACATGATTGTCACATAATAATTCATGTTTGTTGTTAATAAAATACAATCCTAGTTCATTAATTTTGCAATATATGTATGATTGGTGGACAGTTCCACAAAAGGAATGAATAGCTTGGTCTATGAATCAACTTGCAGATTGGACATCCTCTCTAAGAAGTTATCAATTTTATTGTGAAGACATTTAAATTATTGATCCAGGGATGCTTACTTGAAATGGTGTAGCACAGTATGCACACTAAGTACCCACTAAAGCCATTTTAACAGAAAGATGCAGAAATGAATTATTTAAAGGAAACAAATTAAATAATTGTTGAATGAAATTATTGAATTGAACACACACACATAACTTTTAAATAAAACAAAGCTTGGTTTTTATCAGACAAGAACTACTTTTCCTATAGTGTCTATAGGAACAATCATAAGGAATGGGCTTACTAATGGTTGTAGGAACAATCCAATGCCAAAGCTCAAACTTCAAACTACTAAAAACTTAAATGAAATCTAACTGGGATTACTTACTAAGTGGCCCCCCTCAACAAGAATCCAAAATTCAGTTACTCAAAATGGATTCTCAATGCCTCATCACTTTATTCATCAAAGATAATTCCATTACATATAACTGGATTGAACTTTTAGAAAACTATTATAAATTCTTACTTGATCTCTCTATCTATGGCTATTGTTGCACAAATAAGTAGCTCTTATTTATAACATGGAAATAAATGACTAACTAACCATTCCCAACAAGATAGGAAGGAATTTATTACATCTAAGGAAGAAGGATCATCAAGTTCATGAATTTAAGAACAAGTGAAACTTATGTAGAAATATAAGGAATAGATTTAGCATCCACTTCCCCCTAGATTCTCATGAAATAAAGATTCTAGACCAAAATCATTCATGGGTTTATGTTTGAAATTCATCACGACCCAACTTATTCAACTGATTCCTCTATAGGACTGGGTCATAGAACTATCTCCCCACTTTTTTTGTAGGACTAAGTCTTGCCTTTGCAACCACCACCTTAATATTGTATCATAAACATCAAAGAACAAAGAACAAAAACATATCTATGATATACAACATGCACTCATTAATTGCATATCCACTCATTCATTTAAACATAACCATAGAGAACTGTATTCATAATCACATTGTAATACCCCAAAAATGGGCTATAGGTTCATTAACCTCCTATATCGACACATTGAATGAAATCGCCATCAAAGTCCTAACCTAAGGCACATTTGAACATCATCAAATCCTAATTGATTATCTCAAATTTTGCATTGGGGAATATTCCTTATTCCTATTTATCCTAATTATCTTTAATTTAATGATTATTTGGCGATAAATCCTATTTATCCTAAAGTTTGATTAATTGAATATTCTAAATATTTAATTAATTAGATTTAATACTACCACTTAATTATTTAATTAGATTTAATTATATTTATTCCTAAATTGTATTATTTCATTTTGATAATAAATCAAATATCCTATGACTAATTGATTAAATTCTTATTTAATTAATTAATGTCAAATGTCAAATTTAATAATATAATTTTTGAATAAAAGTTTGATTTAATAATTGATTAACCCATAAATCAATTGTTTTATTTTTAAAAATCAATTAAGTTAAGGATAAATCACTTTATTTATTTAATTAATTTATAATTAATTATGCACATCCAAAAAACAATTAAACTTTAAATCAAAAAATCAATTCAAGTTGTTTTAAAAATAAACTCAAATCCCTTTTGAGTTGAAAGCTAATCTCAACTTCTGATTTAAATCAAAAAAGCTATTTTTGCATGATTTTTTGTGAGTTAACTATCTTTAATTCCTTGTTGACTCAAAAATGTGATTTATAGATTTTTCCATGCATCCCCAAAGCCCTGGATTTCTATAAAATCAAGGCTCAGCTCTTCACAAATCATCTCACAAGTTTTCATACTTACTCTGCCAAAATCAATCCATGAATTCGCACAATCAAGCTGGCAAATTGACATCTGAAGAATTGAAGCTTCTTTGCAAATCAACAACTTTTGTGAGATCAATCTTGATTTTAATGATTTTAGTTTCATATTTATCATATCATTGTTAGCTTATTTTGCATATCAGATTTTCATCTAGAATAGATTCATATCAGTTTATTTCATCTTATTGCATAGAAAATCCAAAAATATAGATTAATTTGCATTCATCTCACATCTAGATTCTGCATTCAAATCCTTCATTTAGGTGTCGTCAAGGTCACCGATCTCGGTCCAATCTGAGAATACATATTCGCATCTACTAGAAGGCAGTAAATTTCCTGGTTAGATTAGTTTCCATTTCACTGCATGATTTTGATTTCTGCTAACCTCTAATGTTTTATTGAAGTGTTGTGTCTACAGCTAGGTACAAAACTCACACACACATTTCTAGCACCCACCGTGGGGCCCTGAAATGGATTTCCATTCAATTTCTATCAATTTCTATCATCTTCTTGTCATTTTTTGTTCCAAGCTGCGATTTTTAATTTCTGTCCGTACAATTTTCGTACGAGTTTTGTCAGAAACTCATACCAGGAGATACCCACTGTCGTACGATAGTTGATTTGATCGAGGATCATACCATTAGAAACACAAAGTCATTTGGAGGCTCTTTTGTCGTATGATCTGATACCCATTATCGTATGAGTTTCTGGACTGTCATCTGGGAGGTGACCCACTGTTGTACAATTTTTAGTGCCAGGTTTCAATTGTTGTTTCACTTTTTCAGGCAGTTTTCCAGATTTGGACTGACAACTAACCTTAACAATTGAAATTTGTTGTTTCTGATTGATTTCTACTAATTTTGATTGGGAAAAAGTGTGATAATTGCTAAAAACATGTAGGAATCTACTAAAGCACGTTGCGAGGAATTCAAGTCATTTTCTCAACTGATAACATTTCGACTTGGATTAAAATGAACTCTTGCATGTCAAGCTTGTGTGACCTTTATTGCTTTCATATCACAGATTTCATTTTGGGCTATAAAAATGAACATAGATTTTTCTTTTCAGCATCTTTGTTACACATAGTAAATAGGCCCTATGAATACTATTCATGGTTCTTGAGAGAGTGGGTTTTCGGTGAAACTCTTCTCAATGAAGGAACCCTTGTAGGTAGGGAGGATACTGAGAGCGTCTCACGTTCTACTAGATTTGTGCGTCTTCAACTTTTGATTGATACATTCTCTCTCCAGAGAGGTTGATAGATCATAAGTGGTTGACATCATAGATCTTTGTGAGATAATCTTAGTCTTAGCGTGTCCGATTAATCTATCTCCTTTGTTTGGGTTAAAAGTGAAAAGACTAGAGGACTATGCTCTACTCCCTTTTTGGGTAGTATCAGAAACTCAGATCCTTGAATCTGGAACTAGTCTCCATGTGGTATCTTTTGTGAGTCACCTTTAGAGAGGGTTAACCATAGCAAACATTCCCTTAATTGGGTCAACCACGTTGACGGAACCTCAAGTGGTAATAGCCATTTTTGCCATGGTAGTAGCAACCACTATATAAATGTCCTTGTGGAGGAAATCTTCATAGGTGTGGTCTCTTGTTGGTCAGTCAGATCTCCCTAGCAGCTCTTGATTGATTAATTTCTTGGACTGTGTCAAAACCTTGGTGCGCCTAGATTAGAGTTCGCCCTCTTGAGATCACAAAAGTTGTAGAGTCAGACCATTACTACAAACCCTAGTGAGGCCAAATTTTCATTTTCTAGGAATATGTGCGTTATTGCAAAACTTTTTGGAACATACACTGTTAGTACTCCTAGGGATTAGCACAATTCAGTCACTTGATTGTTCATGCACAGGGTTGTTTTGTCCCCTGTTCATTATTTTTAGACGTACTTGAAATCACTTGCTTGCTATTTTGTGTGCTTGTTTATCTATCTGGTTACTAAGAACGAATCAATCCCATACAACCTTCGAATCTGGACAGACAATTTTGTGAACAATCTAAAACTGAAAATCTAAAAAATTATAAAATCTGATGTCAAACACCTTTCTAGAGTCAATAGTCATCTTGTAAAGTTAGAAAGTCATATGACTTTCAACTATTGTCATTTCAAAACCCCTAGATTGTCGTATGGTAGCTAGTATATTATCATATGAGTTTTTCTGCCAGTCAATTCAAAAATAAAAAATCCTGCTATCAATTGTCGTGCGAGTTTTGCAATAGTCTTACGAGTTTGTCAATTATCGTTTCATGCCATACCCACTGTCATACGAACCTGCAGAAAGTCATTTGAGAAATTTTGAAAAATTGCCAAAAAGTTGTCAGAACTGTCAGAGACCCAGCTTTTCCAGCCTATTTCCAGAGTCTGTCAAGAAAATCACTCTATCAGGAATAGAGCAGCAACTACTAAGAATCCAATCATTTTCCTAAAGTGGCCTTTTGAATCTGATTTAGCCTTCTGTTTAATTGATTTGAGTCTTTTTTATTTTGTGTCAAAACCTTGTCATAACTATCAATCTTCAATCCATCTTCAAAATGGCTAAGTGTTGTGAACTCGTGCCCGCTATCTTTTGGGCATCTACCCATACATCCAGGGCACAATCTCCTTCATTTACATCTAATCTAAGCTTCAATCAATCAAACCTTGACAAGGTTGCGTCATTTGATCTTCTTGAATTAGATCTTACTTCAGTTGTCTTCATCTTATTCTTTTGCTTCACCCAAGGTTAATGGTGGAAACTAGAGCTTCCTCTCACAAGAAATCTGGAGAAGTATCCCATACCATACCTTTGAATACTCTCCAAGCTCCAACTCTTGAGCAACTCTACAATTTTGGTCTTTACGAAGACGACGGTCTTGGCAATTTTTGATTGAAAACTGGTTACATTCCTCCTCCATCAACTCATAGAGGTAATCAACAAACTCCTCCTCGATCTATCCCAGGGAGGCTTAAAGCTTCTACCATGTCCCAAGAAGGGACAAACTTTGGATCTCAAAGAGCTCAATCTCAACATGGTGTAGATCAAGAACCCACACCTGAAGAAATTGCTCGGTATCAAAATGATGATGACTTCAAAAGAATGGTGAAGCATTTCTTGAAAGAAGATAGAGAAGCTTACTTTTTACAATTAGCTCATCAAGGAGCTAAACTTCCTCCCAAATTTAATGTTGAAGATATCATTATGCATGAGGAAGAAACTCCTATTTCGGCTATGATGAAACAAATGCATGCCATGCAAGTCAAACTTAATAAACTTGAGAAAGAAAAGGAACCCAAAGAGTTCTCCATGGAGGCCCTATGTCCTTTTCCATTTGACAAAGACTTGTACATTCCACCATTCACAAAAAGAGTGGAGATGCCTAAGTATGATAAGTATGATGGACACTCTGATCCTCAAGATCATGTCAGAGAATTCTGTACACAATCTATGGAGTTCATGCATGAACCAACCTATCTGATGCGTCTCTTTCCTGGATCTCTAGGGGGAGCAACCATTCATTGGTTCTCTAGATTGCCTTCTACTATCAAAACTTTTGAGGAGTTGATCAAATTGTCCTATCAGCAATAATCTTACAATATTCAAAATCCGGTCACCATGATCGACATTCACAATCTCAAACAATATCCAGGAGAACCATTCCTAACATTTCTCAAGAGATGGAGGAAGAAATTCTATCTATATGCTAGGCCTATTCCAGAAACTGAGAAGCTGGAAATCTTCATCAATAATCTTGTCCTAGAGATCAACTACCCTTTACAAATGCAAGATCATACATCTTTTGATAAGATGGTAGACAATGCAATCAAAATTAAAAAGGTACTTGTAAAAAAAGGAGACATCACACTTCAAAAGGACAAGTACGAATCAGGATCCAGTTCTAAAGACAAGAACAAAAATTGGAACAAGAATAAAGGCATCATCACAGATGGCATTGTTGATACTATCTATGCCCCATCAAAGGCACCAACTTTCAATCCAACTATTGGTACCCAAGCCATCAAAGCTTCAGAGCAAAAGGTGTCCAAACCATCTCAAAAGAAGCTAGAATACAAATCTTGGTCCGCTGATAATAAAAGAAAGTTCACTCCTCTTGGAGAATCTTTGGAATCAGCTATGAGAACTCTATTGGCTAATAACATCATCTCTTTGCCTGAGATCCGACAATCTGATCCTGACCCTAAGCCAAAATGGTGGAGAGAGAATGAATTATGTGATTTCCATCGGGGTAAAGGTCACAAAACTAATAACTGCTTACGCTTGAAACATACTATTCAAGATCTGATTGATAAGGGAGACATCACAATTGACAATCATAAGAGCAATAATGATCATACAACATTCACAGAACCATTTTTGAAACATGGTCAAGAAGTTTCATCTTCTCAGCCTAATATGGGGGCAAAGGTCAATTATGCTTACCCTGGAAATAATGTTGTTATCAATATGGTTGAACCTTGTCTCTCTAAGCATTGCAATGTCATCACAATTGTGCGAAGAGATAGAGATCATACATCAGCTAATGCAGTTACTTGATCACAAGCTCAAGCACACCTACAAGGACAAATCCCAGATCAATCAAATGTCCCTAAGGTGTCTTTCAATCTATATTCCACTTGTAAATAGAGGGCAACATCTAAATCTTCAAATCCAAAGGACACGAGGCCTACTTCATAGAGTATCATTCAACAACTCCAACATACTAATGCTAAAATCTCCATGTTTGAGTTGCTTCAGATATCTCCAGCTCATAGAGCTATTCTAGACAAAGCTTTGCTCGGATCCAATGTTCTTGATGATCTTGATTTAGACAGATTCCAGACTATGGTTGGACATCTTACATCTCCACAATATATCTCCTTTTCAGAGGAAGATGATAACTCCTTGAGTCACCCGCATAACCAGCCCTTGCATATAGAAGTCTTGATCCATAACCGTAGAGTCAAATGTGTGTTGATAGATGGGGGCACTGGCCTAAACATTTGTTCTTACAACTTGATCACACAATTGGGATTTTCAGAATTGGCTATTGATCCTAGAAAGAAAATAACTATAAAAGCCTATGATGAACAAGAAAGATCTTCTAAAGGCAGCATTATCTTACCTATCAGAGCAGGTCTAGTTATCAGAGATACTATATGTCAAGTTCTTGATCTACCTTTGGCTTACAACATTCTTCTAGGGAGACCATGGATACATGAAATGAAAGCTATTCCTCCTACATTCCACCAATGTATGAAATTTCCTTATGAAGGAGTAGAGGTCACTATTCCAATAGACATATCCACCACTTGCAATACATTGAAGGAAAGTGCAGATAAACTCGTGCCTAATAATAGAGAATCTTCCATTACGCCAACAAAAGAAGCATCCACATCTAAAATGGAAGACATTGCAAAAGAGGTCAATATCAAAGAAAATGGTATGGGAGAATATACTATAGAGCCAGTCTTATCTTTGAAATCTCTCCCTATCTCACCTAAGTCTTATGGACAATCTTTAAAATAGTCCAAACTAGACTCTAAAGAACCTCTTGAGGTATATAAAAGAAATTTTGTGGCAGAACAAGTCTTCAAGCAATAATTTGAAGAAGATGAAGCTATGCTTGCATGGCTATACAAAGATGAACTTGTATCTCAAGTTGTTCAACCTAGTGACTCTACAGTATCCAAAAAACCTTCTAAGTCATATGGTCCAGGAGATAAATTGATAGCTAAGATGGGATATTCAGGTAAAGGACCTCTAGGAGTCAGAGGAAAAGGTCTTATAACACCTATTTCACATACTGGTAGGGCAAACAAAGATACTGTTGGCTTAGGCTTTCAAAAGAAACCCTTCCACCTCAAAGGTAATTGTTCTCATGTCATAGAGTAGATCGCACTAGGAGAAGCCCTTCTTAAGAAGGAAGAAACTGAACCATCAGATAGTGATTCAGACAACTCAGAACTTATTCCTTATGAGCATTTGCCTAAAGAAATCAAAGATCTCCTTGAAGCTGAAGATGATCCAATCAAAAGAATTAATGTAGTAGAAACACAAGAACCTACTATAAACCCAAAGGTAGTTGCAACACAAGAACCAACTAATCTCAAAGACAAAGAGGAAGGTGGTAGTTATTCTGAGATAGATTCTCATGAGTATGAATTCAAATCCGAATTTGAGGGTAACCCTTCTTGGGGTATTCATCCTGACTTTACACATGTCCTAAGATTTCCTAGAGGTTCTGAGTCAGAAGATGAATCTAATGAATATGAATGGGGATCCATTCCAGACAAAGATGAGCTTATTATAGAAAAACATGTTGATGTTATTCACCAATATGCACCTAAACCCAACATAAGTCTAGAGCGAAATGATGAACTTATCGAGTCTGATCCACTGATGGCCGAAGTGGACTATCACAATGACATTGAGCATATTCATGAATTGAATGTCTTAAGTTGTAATATCACCTTTGAACTCGAGCGTTGGGTTAGGACCAATGATGACAGATCCATATCCGTAAACACTATCTCCCAATCTTTCACCACTTTGACTATCCAACATCCTGAACTTCTTGATCAAACCTCCACAAATCCGAGCCATGATATTTATACCTTCCTAAATGACTATGCCCTTGCTTGCTACCTCAATGCAATTGAGCCTATGAGGAATTCCATTAGTGAACCGAGAATTAGCGTGACGGAGTCAGACATCAAGTATCTTAGTCAGAAAAATAAAATTAAGAATAAAAAGAAAAGGAGTTCTAAGGGTGAAAACCACTTTGTGGCAGTCTCAGAACCTACAAAAGTAAAAATAAAAGATGTATTGGAAGGTGAAAACCTCTCTGAGGTACCTAAGGATGAGATATTTGATGTCCTTCTGAGTCATTTACAAGACAAATCTCCAGTTCTAATTGAGCCTACTCAATCCATCAACTTGGGAACAATAGAAGAACCACAGTTGATTCATGTAGCACAATCTTTATCAGAAGAAGAGAAGCAAAAATTCACTACATTCCTAATAGAAAAGAAGATCAACTTTGCATGGAAATATTCAGATATGCCAAGGTTGGATCCTAATCTTATAATGCACCATTTATCTATTGCTCCTGGAGTAAAACCAGTTAAACACAAATTAAGAAAGATGCATCCTCATGTTGCACTCTTGGTAAAAGCTGAATTAGAGAAGCTCCTAAAAGTTGGATTTATCTAAGTTATTTATTATGTAGAATGGATCTCTAATATTGTACCTATTTCAAAACTAGATAAAACAATTAGAGTGTGCACAAACTTTAGAGATGTAAATAGAGCATGCCCTAAGGATGATTTTTCACTACCTAACATTGATATGATAGTGGACATGACTGTGGGCTTTGAGATGTATTCTTTAATGGATGGTTTTTCTAGATATAATCAAATTAAAATTGCTCCATAGGATCAAGAAAAAACTGCTTTCACATGTGCATGGGGCACCTTCTGTTGGAATGTCATGCCATTTGGGCTTAAAAATGCTGGTGCTACATATCAAAGAGCCATGACATCTATTTTTCATGACATGATGCATAGGACTATGGAGGATTATGTTGATGATACTTTAGCATAATCTATGATTAGAATTGAACATCTAAATGACTTGAGCAAAATACTAGACAGAATGGAAAAATTTAGTCTCAGACTAAATCCTAAGAAGTGTGCTTTTGGTGTCACTTCTGGAAAGCTCTTAGAATACATAGTTTCAAAGAAGGGCATTGAAGTTGATCCAGCTAAAGTAAAGGCTATAATGGAGATGCAACCTCCCAAAAACATCAGTCAAATGAGGGCATTGCAAGGAAGAGTTCAATCTATCAGAAGATTCATATCACAACTTGCAGACATATCACAACCTTTTACAAAAATATTACATAAAGGTGTGACCTTTGCATGGAACAAAGAATGTGAAAAGAACTTTAACCATATCAAGAAGTATCTATCAAATCCTCCTATCTTAATGCCTCCCATTCCAGGGAAGCCTTTGATCTTATATGTCTCAGCTACAGATACATCATTGGGGGCATTGCTTGCACAACATGATGAGAACAAAAAGGAAAGAGCTATATACTATATCAGTAGGACATTGGTAGCATATGAAAAGAATTATTCTATGATTGAGAAGGCTTGTCTAGCTGTGATCTTTGCATCATAGAAACTAAGACATTATATGTTGGCACATACCACACATTTGGTAGCTAAGATTGATCCACTAAAGTACCTACTAAGCAAAGCTGCCCTCATGAGTAGATTGGCTAAATGGGTCATGGTCTTAAGTGAGTTTGACATTGAATATGTTAAAAGAAAAGCTATAAAAGGATAGGTTATTTCTGATCAATTAGTAGATGCACCTATGGTTGATGATACACCAATGCAAATGGAATTTCTAGATTCCTCTATCATGACTCTTTCTTCTAGAGAATGGCAGTTATTCTTTGATGGCTCCTATACACATAATGGATCAGGAACAAGCATATTATTTATAACTCCTCAAGATACTCCATACCTAAAGCATTCAGATTAAAGTTCCCTTGCACAAACAATATTGTAGAATACGAAGCCCTTTTGAATGGTATGAAAATAGCAATTGAATGGAGAGTAACAGAATTACACATTCATGGAGACTCACAACTTGTTATCCATCAAGTCAATGATGTGTACCAAAATAAAGATGAAAATGTCATTCCTTATAAGAGAATGGTATATGATTTAAAGAAGTATTTCATATCTATCTCATTTGAGAAAATTCCTAGAATAGAGAACAAGGCTACCGATGCAATGGCAACATTATCTACTTTATTACAGCAGCCTGAACATGAGCTACGCTACAAGTTCCTGGTGGAAGCACTATCTTATCCTGCATATGATTCCCCTGAAACCCACATGATTTGCACTATTGTTGGTCATGATTCATCCAGATACAAGAACCTATTCTCCTATCTCCAAGACCAAACCATTCCTGATACCTTCAACCGCCATGAAAAGAGATACCTTATCTGTAATGCCTCTCGATATGTCATCATTGGTCAGGATCTATACAAATGAGGTCTAGATGGTACACTACTTAGATGTTTAGAATGGGAAGAGTCTCAACGTGCGTTAGAAGAAGTCCATGATGGTATTTGTGGGTCACACTCGAATGGTTCAACACTAGCTCAAAAAATTATTAGGGCTGGGTACTATTGGCCTGAAATGGAGAAAGAGTCTATCAAGTTTGCTAAGAACTGTCAAAAGTGCCAAGTGCATGGCAACTTAATTCATGCTCTAGGGAGAGATCTAATTCCCTTCACTACATAATGGCCTTTTCATCAATGGGCCTTTGATCTTATAGGAGCTATACATCCTCATTCTTCTAATGGACATACCCAGATAATCACAGCTACAGATTATTTTACAAAATGGGTAGAAGCAATCCCTTTGACACAAGCAACTAGAAATCAAATATCTATATTCATATTGAACTATATCATATGCAGCTATGGGATACCTCATTCCATAATCACAGACAATGGTGGACAATTCAAGAACAAAGATCTAGATGATTTATATGCTAAATTCAAGATTACACAACATTGGTCATCTATCTACTATCCTTAAGGGAATGGACAAGCAGAGGCTTCTAAGAAGAATCTATTGAAAATCTTGCACCGTACAGTTAATAAAATAGGAAGAGACTGGCATCTCATGATCAATCCAGCTCTCTAGGCCTATAGAACAAGTATCAGAATGCCTAGTGGGGCTACACCTTTTGCTTTAGTTTATGGGTTTGAAGTGGTACTACCTATTGAGGTTGAAATCCCATCACTAAGACTCAGAATGCATGGTCTAGTAACTGAAGATGACTATAGAGTGTCTAGGTTGCAAGAACTTGAACTACTAGATGAGCACAAACAAGAAGCATATGATCATCTCAAAGTATATCAGAAGAGAATGTCTAGAGGCTACAATAAGAAAGTTAGACACAAATAATTTCAAGTTGGTGATCTAGTCTTGAGAGAGAATCCTAAAAATCAATCACATCGAGAACGCAAGGGGAAGTTTGAACCCAACTGGCTGGGTCCCTTTGTAACCACTACTACTTTTGGCTCTGGTGCCTATCAACTCTCAATGACTGAAGAAGAATAGCTTTGAGAGCCAATCAACATTCTGCATCTGAAGAAATTCTACGCCTAAGGCATTCAGTCTATGGTAAAATGTCCTGAAAAAATCTTAAAAATTTGAAAAAGTCCTAAAAAAATGAACATCTTGGTGAAAACCTAGCAATAGGCACCTTGATGATTCACAAAAACAAATTTGAAAAATATCAAAAGTACAAAAAAATTGGAAAAATGAAAAATACAAAAAAAATGGGAAAAAGAAAAAGTGCCTTGGTGAAAACTTGGAAACAGGCGCCTTGGTAGAAAAAATAGAATCTCTGCCAAGATGGTGAAAATCTGGAAAACAGGCACTACTTGTTTCAAAATGCTCCATCTATCAGTGCAATCTTGGTCTTTCCCAGCTTTCAATCTTGCTTTAGTTTGTACATATCTCTTGGTTTGTTCCCGCTTTCCTATTTTCCATAAGTCGGTCTGTACACCAATCGGTTCAAGTGTCTGTATCCTATCAATGTTCAAAACTTGGGGGCAATCAAAGTCATATCCTATGCCCTACAATGTATCTTAGATGTATCATATCTAGTCAAAGTCCTTTGAAGCTTCATCTGAATCAGTAAGTCTATCTTTTCTCCAGAAAGGATTTTGCATCTACAACAACACAATCAAACATCAAAACAAATTGAAAACAATCTATGCTTTTACATGCTTTTATCTCCTTGTATGCTTACTAATTCACATTGAGATTTTTGCATATTATGTCCCTTTGAGCTCTTCGAGGATGTTCTTTATAGGATTTAGAGAGTAATGACTAGGGGCATAATCTTTTCTTTGTCTTCTGCTTGTATGTGAAAATCTAACAACTTTGGAAATTCTAGATTAAAATGGTGTCCGACAGTAAGGGCCTCTATCTCGAATTGGATGGCCATGCGTACCTCGACCATTGATACCCAAAAAATTCAAAGAGTTTGATCTAACTATTGTCTTTTTGAGTGAGTTCCTTCTCTTGATGTGAAACACAATCTTACCTAAGGATGTGAATGATAAAGGGTCACTATGGGTAATTCACATTGGATTTAGAATAATCTCTTGACTGCTTGATGTGTTTGTTATGCAAGGCATATTTTGGTCATTACAGCGTCTATGTTTTGATGCTTATACAAATTTTTGTATCAAAATGGACATGATATTCAGGTCATTCTGGCGCTTATGCCTTGATGCTTATATCTAATTTGACGTTTTGAAAAAAAAATCAATATTAATATGTCCATGATTGCCTAACCAGTGGGTGTTGTATTGATTCCTGCGCATACCAATCGATATTGATATGTCTATGGTTTCATAACTAGTGGGCATTGTATTGATTTATCCGGTTACCTAAAAATTCAATGATGAAATCGACCAACACATGATCAGTGACTAGGTCCTAGATCTTAGGTTTGCATATCATTCTGCATGTTTCTTTGCATTTTGCATAATCTCACAAATTGCTTGAACACTTAAATGATTCTTCAAAACAAAAAATTCTAAACATGACTACAAGAGCTAAATCTTACAAGAAGGTTCCTCCAACGAAGCAGCAAGTAGAATCTCTTTCGAGATCAAAATCAAAATCTGAGATCATTCATATTATCTACTACTTGCATAATCGACCTTCAATCATCATAGAAATCTAGAATTCAACTTAACTGATTATCTTACATCAAACTATCGATATTTTAACTTAGTCAACTATGGTCAACTCATGGTTTCACCTAGTCAAACTTGGTCTCCAAGACCTCTAAATTGATGCAGAATGTGCTCTTGAATGTGTTTACCCACTTCTCAAATCAATTAGCATGCTTCTAAACTACAACACTGACTTTTCTTGTCAGATTTCAATTTTTATCCCGAAGGGGGCATGGTATTGCACATCATTCAAAGTCTGTAATCTAATTTGAAATCATATCTTTTCTTCAATAATCAAGACAACAACCACATCTAGTTGCAGATTCATCAAAAAGAACTCATTGCTTGGGGAAAATCAATCATCGCTCGGGGCATATCAGACTCATCGAGATCCATATCAATTTGGTATTCTCTTAATCTTGTAACCTGTATCAGTTTTTCGCAACCATCAGTTCATTAGTGTTATTTCCTTAGTTCTTCATAACTGAAGGGTTCAGATGTGATACTAATGTGGTTCTTATCGACAATCGGGTCTGGAATCAGTCACTCACTTCTTCGCAATCATAAGGTTCAGAATCAGGTGTTTTGACACTTTTTCGCAATCATCAGTTCATTACTGTTATAGTTAACATTATCTTTGGTCATTCGAGACCTATTATCTTCATATCAATTTCAAATCAATTTTTGTTTCATATCAATTTCAAACATCAGTTTCAACATCATACACAGACTGTCTTTGAACCATTGCGCTTCACACAGTAATTCAAAGAGGGGCAAAATGTAATACCCCAAAAATGGGCTATAGGTTCATTAACCTCCTATATCGACACATCGAATGAAATTGACATCAAAGTCCTAACCTAAGGCACATCTAAATATCATCGAATCCTAATTGATTATCTCAAATTCTACATCGGGGAATATTCCTTATTCCTATTTATCCTAATTATCTTTAATTTAATGATTATTTGGTGATAAATCCTATTTATCCTAAAGTTTGATTAATTGAATATTCTAAATATTTAATTAATTAGATTTAATACTGCCACTTAATTATTTAATTAGATTTAATTATATTTATTCCTAAATTGTATTATTTCATTTTGACAATAAATCAAATATCCTATGACTAATTGATTAAATTCTTATTTAATTAATTAATGTCAAATGTCAAATTTAATAATATAGTTTTTGAATAAAAGTTTTATTTAATAATTGATTAACCCATAAATCAATTGTTTTATTTTTAAAAATCAGTTAAGTTGAGGATAAATCACTTTATTTATTTAATTAATTCATAATTAATTATGCACATCCAAAAAATAGTTAAACTTTAAATCAAAAAATCAATTCAAGTTGTTTTAAAAATAAACTCAACTCCCTTTTGAGTTGAAAGCTGATCTCAACTTCTGATTTAAATAAAAAAAGCAATTTTTGCATGATTTTTTGTGAGTTAACTATCTTTAATTCCTTGTTGACTCAAAAATCAACTAGAGTGATTTATGGCTTTTTCCATGCATCCCCAAAGCCCTGGATTTCTATAAAATCAAGGCTCAGCTCTTCACAAATCATCTCACAAGTTTGCATACTTACTATGCCAAAATCAATCCACGAATTTGCACAATCAAGTTGGCAAATTGACATCTGAAGAATTGAACCTTCTTTGCAAATCAACAACTTTTGTGAGATCAATCTTGTTTTTAATCATTTTAGTTTCATATTTAGCATATCATTGTTAGCTTATTTTGCATATCAGTTTTTCATCTAGAATAGATTCATATTAGTTTATTTCATCTTATTGCATAGAAAATCCAAAAATATAGATTAATTTGCCTTCATCTCACATCTAGATTCTGCATTCAAATCCTTCATTTAGGTGTCATCAAGGTCACTGATCTCGGTCCAATCTAAGAATACATACTCGCATCTACTAGAAGACAGTAAATCTCCTAGTTAGATTAGTTTCCATTTCACTGCATGATTTTGATTTTTGCTAACCTCTAATGTTTTATTGAAGTGTTGTGTCTAGAACTAGGTACAAAATTCACACACACACACACACACATAATTGCATATTGTATAGGTTTTAGTAAAAGTCTTTGAAATTATTCAAACCTAGATGTTTAAGCTTATTGAACAACCAGCCCAACACTACCAAAGTTTATAGACAAAATGAACATGAGAGCAAAGATTAAGAAGAAATAGGACAACAAGAACCTAGACACAACAATAACAAAATATGAAAATCTTTGGGCTCATCAATCATATGTCCTCGATCAATACAACTCCAGGTGTTATGGAAGATAAGGCACCCATCTTATCGTTCTTGCTTTCTTTCATTGGATGTAGTTTGAGTACGGGTTGTGTCTCTTCAGTAATGTCAACCAAAATAGTGGTATCCACAACTCTTCCCATGATTCAATTCAAGAAGTACACAAAAATCTTATCACAAACTAGAAAAATACCTCTTGCTTCACCGGTTGGTGGTTCGTGAACACATTCTCACTTCTTAGTATGCAAATCACAATTGTTGTCTTAAATATCCTTAAAAAATTTCACAAGTGCACATAACAAAGTAAAGTGACTAATGAACTCACTTTAACCCTATTTACCCTTGATAAAATAGTCATTTCACTTTAACGGTAAAACAATACATTCTAACAGTTGAATAGTGCCTTTATAACCGGTTGGTTATTTTCCAATGGATATGTTTGGTTCCAACAATTACAAGTCAATCTGATCATCTTAGAAACATATATAACCTCAATACTACATTAAACTTGTCTAAAATACCAATATACATCCCAATATGTATGTAGATCTTACCGCTCTTGAATCAAGGGGATCGGTAAAAGATTTTCCTTAAAGTTCTCCCCCTAAGTCCAAAATAGAATTAGTTTGAAGATGAATCCTTTTCACTAGAGGATGGTTAATTCCCTTTAGATGACTTGACCTCTTCCTATTTCTCTTCTTCCTTCCTCCAAATATTCTTCATCTCACATCTGACTTGCTCAACATTGACATTTTTCTTACCCTTCTTGTCTTCTGACTGATTAGGTGACCAATTCCTGAACATACAATCTCTTGCAAGGTGGCTGATCCTATGGTAGACAAAGCATGCCATACCAGTTGACCTCCAAGGTCTAGCATTTCCTCTCTAAGTTGTCATTCTATAATTCATAGCTAGATGACCATAGTTACCACATACAGAACATGTGACATTGAATTGCATTTCCCTTCCATGAGGCCTTATCAGTTTGACTAGAGATCTAGGAACATACACTTTAAACCTAAAATCCTCAGCTTTATTTCCATATTTATTACATGCATAACAATAGATCCATCAAATCTGCCACCACTAGATCTACTGCTAGACCTAGATCTATACTCATATGCAATATGACCATAGTTATGACAATTATAGAAATAACCATCAAAATAATATGGTTTATTCACCATTTTTCTCCTACACACATTTGCAGTATGACTAGGCTTCCCAAAATTATAAAAAAGTAGGTTTGTTAGGTTTCTTGCCTGAATTGCTTGGATCAACCTTATGATCTTGTGGCTTCTTAGGTTCAGATTTAGATGACTCACCAATTTAAAATGTTCCTTGACTAGTGTAACCAAGCCCAGTTGTGTCTTTGTGTCTTCTTTGGTTCTTTAATTATTCATCAACCTTTTTGAAGCTTTCATTGTATTGCTTCATCTTTTCATTTGCTTCTTTCTCAGTTTGCAATTCCTTCTTCAATTTTGCATTCTCCTCTCTAAGCCTTTCATTCTCACTCAAAATTTGTTGGTTCTCCTCTTTTTTATCATGAAGGTGGTCATACATGATATAATTCTCTTGCAATAGCTTGAAGAATTGTTCATCCCTTTCCTTCAATGCATCTTCAACAAATTTCTTGGCATCTTCAATAGATTTCCTTGCATTACTTCTTCTTTAAGACTCTTTTTTTTATCCTTTAGATCTATAATTTATTTCTCATATTCTTCAGACATACTACCTTTAGATAATTTCTCAATGTAATCTTGGCTTTCATTCAATTGCTCAGTAAGTTTTCTTCTTATGGAAAGTGACTTCTTCAACTTTTCCTGTAGCTCATTGATCATCTTGTGTGGATTCTCAACTTGTTTCGCATACCTGTAATTCTCCATGATTGTGGATCTTTCCCTCAAGTTGTTAGGCTTATCACTAAGAGGACTAGTGCTTTGATACCAATTGTTAGTATTTGATGGTACTAAGAGGGGGGGGGGTGTGAATCATTACAAATAGGTAACCTATTAATTCAACCACATGTACAAATAACTTTAGCATAAACTTCAAAATAATAAAACATATAACTGATGTAATGAAATAAAATTAAATAACATCAATCATCCACACATGCATCACACATAAAACACTAATGTTTCTCATGGAAACCCCTAGTTAGATGGATAAAAAAATGGTGGGGATGACACCCACAAGCCCTTTACTACATTAAAAAGGTTTTCCCTATTAGGAGATACAAATACCCTTTCTAAGGGTTCACCCTATTAGGAGTGACTAGTACACTGTTAGGAGTAAAATGAGATCTGTTAAGATCTACCTTGTTAGAGGATTTAATAATCTTTTTGTGAGTCTTCTTGATTAAGGGATTTACAATATAAGACATGTTAAAGTCCACTCGATTAAGGGATCCTACTTGCTACAACTATTAGGGAACAACGAGTAATGATCTAGATGTAGCACTTCTTTCCTATCAGATCCAATCTGTTCTCTGCTCTCTATTTGAATTAGTACCATCAAATGCTAACAAAGTCTAAGAATCAATGATAAATAATCAACATGACAATAAAAACAAGATAACATCCATCAATATCAACTAACTATAAAAACTTGGGTCACTAATTCACTTGACCAAGTCAATAAAAGTCAAAGTGTCATTAAATAATACTGAAATACAAGAGTCTACATAGTCATGTTATGACACCGTGTGACCTAAAAATTATGAAATGACAATGATTATGCCTAAATAATAAAAATTCAATTATTTTCCTTGAATTTATAATGATATCCTCTAATTCATTTATGTATAAACCAAGAAAAGTAGGAGAAAATGAAAATTAATATTTAATACCAACGGTATTAAAAATATCATCTTTAAATTTGATAGAAGTTCAAATTTTCAAACCACCTTCTCATATATTTTTATACTCCAAGAACAATCAAATGATATAGAATATCTAAATCTTTGAGCAAAATGATAATAGTCTGTATAAAAAAAATGTAAACTTTCTATTAAAAAAATTATACTCGGACTATGCATGAGAGTAATAAAGTGTTATGGACCATGGTGCAAAAGAAGGAGAAAGGTATTCTACACTATGTTTTATATTCCCATGTAATGCCCCACCAAGGAACCTAGGAGAAATAAACCTAAAACATATTACTAAATTTACAGAATAATTTTTTTTAAGAGTTTACAAATAGTATTGAATAACAGAATGGAAGTAAAACTTAAAGTCCATATATGCTCATATACACAATCTCAACTACAGGTTACAAATATCAAGGGTTCCTTGACATAGAATTACGTAAATATAATTTTAATCTACTAAGTACAATAATCATATAAATCTTCTACATAGGACACCATCTAAAAAATAACAAATACATTTGAACTATAAAGTATACATGATAACCCACATCTATTGCAAAAGTCATAGGATATGCAAATACAAATGAGTACAAAGTACAAATAAAGAAAGAATAAGTACAAATCTCCAAGGAAGATAGAATAAGAACCAACCACAACAAGGCTCATCCAACACTGGTATAGGAACGTCAGAGTCTCAAATGGTAAGAGAATCACTACCTCCCAACCTCGTGGAAACCTATGGTTCCACTCCCACCATGCTGAGGAGATAACCTCATACCCCACTCAGATAACAATACCAAAATCAATCATCAGGTAATACTAAGAAAGGGTCATATAAGTACATATCTTAAGAGTACAACTCAATAACTCAAAGTTACACATACTACTCCAAAGGAAACCAACACACGTAGGAAACCTAGGATGAAATCAATGAAGTGTCATCACATATGTCAACCCCTTGGAACGATCTCATTGGACTCCGATTCCCAAGTGTGAACATGTGCAGAACTTGAAATCCTCTCATGTAGACAAGGATAACTGATAATGCCAGAACTCATTGCCACTACTAGATGAGCAAGCATCTTCTCTCATTCCCATCCTTAGCCTATACTAGTACTCAAGGCATGGGCGAGGAATCTATTATCTTATTAATTTATTTTAAAACTGCATTTATTGTATTATATTATCACTTATTTAAGTAACCTATTAAGGATACCTAGGTATCCACTTCTAGGCTCTGACACCTCCAAAGCAAGACACTTCCCCTTTAACACCTAGATAACCTACCCTAAGTTCATAACTTTCAAAATATCTCATAGATCATCATGAATCATAAAAATCAAAACCTGGTTCTAAAGTATCATAGGAACACTCACATAACCAATTTTCATCATAATAAAATCAAACTTCCATAAGGTTGGGTTATTAGAAAATTGAATACCAGAGAAGTATGTAATGCAAACACAATATACACATTAACCCTAACCCTGCCTCTAGTAACAGTCCTAAAAGGATGACATAAAAATATCCCCTCCTAACCCATAAATGCAGAAGGAAAAAAAATCATAAGAATTTAATAATAATAAACTAATTTATAAAATATCATTACAAAAATTAATTTATTAAAAATATTGGTGCAAGGGAGACCAGGAATGAGGGCCGAAAGCACACCCCAAATCACCAACTTCCTTGCAGAAAAATCACACGAAAGCAAAAACACAAGAAGGGAGAGAGAGAATGCAGAGACTTCATATATTATTCATCAAAAACCTCATACATGTTGGGTTGTAAGGCCTCCCCGGTTATGGGAAAATATCCTTAGAATTCAATTACAATAGTCCTCCAACATGTGAGGATTCAAATTTTTTAGCCCCTAGTTATCTTCCCAAAAACTGATGTCTAAAACTACAACAAACTACTTTATTTATACAAGAGGCTACCGAAAACAAGTCAGGCTTTAGATCCAACATTGGAGAAGAAAAACAACCAGATCTAGGTCCACATGATTTCCAATGATCAATACAACCATTAACTCCATGACTAAAATTAAATGCACGAGTCGGCCTAAAAAAAATCTAAAATAAATCACTCAGTGAGCAAGGTTACCGAGCATCAAAAAATTAACTCAGTGAATGAAGGAACCGAGACTAAACCGAGCCCCATCGGAGGAAATAGGAAAATATCATTGAGAGCCCAAAAGTAGCTACCAAGCATATCTAACAACTCTAACTTGTTTTTGGTGATACAAGATTGCCAAGAACCTAAGATGCTCATGCATCAGACACCTGGGGTTGTTTTGAGATGATTCTCTGAATCATGCAGTAGGTAAAACCCGAACTAAATCCAACTTCGATTGTGTGATCCACGAACTATCTTCAATTGGTCTGTTCTTCCATTTTACTAGATATTCCATGTACTCTTTTCCTCTTGTGCTTCTGCCAACTCTTTTTTCCAAAATCCTCTCAACTCCTTTTATCTTCCTTTTAGGATAATCATTCAGTACTATCATTTCTTCATCAGGTTCATGGTACTCATACAAGTCTACAATGCTAAATATAGTTGATATATCCATGTCATTAGGTAACTCAATCTCATAAGCATTTCCACTATCAAACTTCTTCAATATCTTGTAGGGACCAAATTTATTCATTTTCAATTTACCATAGGTTCCAATAGGAAATATTCCTTTCTCCAAATGAACCATTGCATCATCCACAACTGCAAAATTACTATGTTTTCTTGATCTATCTACTTTGTCCTTTTTTTTTTATTACTATGTGTTGGTGCTCAAAAATGCTAGACCATTTTGACGCCAACTGATAGGCACAATAAATGCCTCTGTAATTCGCGCTCGATTGAACCAAGACTAGTAGGCCTAAATCAAATATGTTGTCTAACTGCAAAAACACGTGCATAAACAAAAGAAATTCCTTCCAAAGGGGTTAATGATCCTTGGAGGAAAAAACAACCTAATATCCTAATTGTTAGATAGCTTGAAATCTAAACTAAGGCCAGAAAGTAATGCTAAACCTAATTTAATGCTTTGTAAATAGGATAATAGATAAGATATGTAAATCACAGAAAGAATAAAATGACAATTTCAAATGAGCAAATAGACTAGTGCCTGATACCAAATTGGGAAAAGAGTCAGATACATTCAGTGCTACACATAATTGGAGATAGTTTTAAGATAACTCACTTCTGTAAAATGAGACCATCACCCTACAAGCTTCTATTGAAACAAAATTTACAACAACTCATACAATAGGTCCTATGGTTTTTAACCAAACTTAAGAGCCCGAAAGGAAACAGTAATAGGTTCTCAGACCATGCTACCATTATTCAAATTGTACAAATTAATCATAAATGAATGCATGAAATAGAAAACACAGTAGGATACCTTGGCTAGAGAGTAATCAGAGAAACCAATTGAACGTAAAAAAACTATATTAACAGTAGGGTACAAACACTTATCTGATATTCATATATAAGATTTTGGGCATTAAATTCCAATCCATGAGAGGGTGGACTTTTCAATTTTATTTCTATGATTGAATGTAATGTTTTTTGCTTACAATTGAGTGATTATATATATAAATCCCAATGGTTCCCTGTGAAAGGACATGCCCTTTCACATGACCTAATTATACAACTACCCCCAAAATATACAAAACAAACCATAACAATGGTTGTCAGGGAAATATTTCTTGTATAATTACATTGATTTATTGTTCTTTGGTGTTTCGTACATAATAATCCGCCACTTAATCTCCTGCACAAAAACACCTAATATTAGCTTGTCTTAAAACCTAAAAAATCATTACATATATAATATATTAATCTCACATGAAAACTATATTTCATTAATTAATTAATAATTAATTGAAGAAAAAATTGGTCTCATACTTTAAATATGAGCTTGGAAAATAAAAATTGAAAATTTATTATATGTTATTTCATAAAAAATAATCATATTAATTATTAACTCATAAAAGATTTCAATAATGAGAAAAATAAAATGACATCATGCTTTTAGCATTCTATTTTTTATTTTTCTAAAATGAAACATAATGTATTTACTCACAAACATAATGTAATGATACCACATAAAAATATTTTTTTTTAAAAACATTAAGGTAAAAAGGTCTTACAATTTACCCTAAAAATTAAAACAATCTTCTTAGGGCAAGTATATTATTTTTATAAAATAATCACCCTAATGCTTTAGAATATTTCTAATGCAAGATAATATTATAACCATATACAAATATATAAAAACTCACTTTCTAAAAAGAAACTCCCAAGTATACACATTAATAAATTAACCAATTCATAAATAAATGTCAAATTAAAGTAGGGTTAATCTATTAATGCTCATTGTACCCTAAAATTAAAATAAAAGAATAAGGTAAAAAGTTACTTTTAGGGATTTGCAATTAGTGGCAACCCTAAATAGTTATGAAAAATCAATTTACATTAAACACCACTAAAATTTAATAATAATGTAATAATGCTCAAAACCTTTTCACCTTATTTGATAAAAATATTAATGTTAAAAATACATTAGGTGAAAATGCCAAATTATATTTAGGGATATGAGCATTAAAAATTTACATCCAAAATATCTCAAAACCCTAAACATTATAATACTTATCCAATTATTCACCTTATCATATTTTAACTTTAGGTTTTAGGGTAAATTGAGGTGAAACAATAAAATTAGAAATAAAATCAAGTCTCATAAACAACATAGAAAATTATGTAAAAGAAACCAATTACTTTCATGATCCCAATAATTCATTTCTTAAATTATTAAAAAGGAAAACAACAATCTAATGTTAATATCCTTATTTATACATATGTTCTCAAGGAAAAACATAGAGTAATCAGTAGGGGGTAGAGTTGGGTAGTTAGGTAGGAAAAGGAATGGATCGAGAGGTTGAGTGTTCTCCCCATTTTTTTTTCCTAAAATTAAAAAAATAGATAAATACATAGAGAAATTCATATTTAATTTGAAAGTTAATTAGGGAAGAAATTACTCCCTGTGTAAGAGGTTGTACTTTACTTCTCACCTGCACATAAAAACAAAGATAAATAAGTATCTTCTCCTAACCCTCTCGAAGAAAACAAATAGACTAACTGGTTAGGGGGTAGGAGGGTAGATAGGGAGGAAAAAGGTCGGCTTGAGAGGTTGAGGGTTCAACTCCCACTCGCCACCTTTTTCAATTAATTTATTTTATTTATCATCATTTTTTAGAACTATTATTTATTCGAAAACAAATATGCATTAGAATAAAGCAATTTACAACCTAATACATGAAAATAAAAATAACAAACGCACATGCCTTTTATCCATTTTAGTTTTTTATCATAGGAAAATTACAAAATATGAAAAATATATATTATACTTCCCTGATGTTTTGTTCCTTTAGGACTTGAAATTTTCAGTGTCAACAATGGCTCTTATTGGGGACGTGTATTCATGCCTGGATGCAGGGAGATCCTAGTTATCTCTGGAAAAGTAGACCATAGTGAGAAAAGAAAAATGATGCTTAAATGAAGTAAACAAAAATAATAATATACAAGTTTAGAGACTAGTTCCTATTTTAAGAGAAAAATGGTTTCAAATACTAACCGTGAGTAGGGAACTCCTGAATGACTTCATCAGTGTCCTGTAGATAATATGAATTCTCACCTGCTTTTGAGATGACCATGTAAGGTCCTATCCATAATGCCTCGAACTTACCATGTTTTCCTTTGTCTTGGTCTTTTGCATTCCATTTCAATACCCAATCACGTTCTCTAAAAGGTCTATCTGATGCTCTTTTATCATGCAAGGTCTTAATCTATCATTGTTGATCAAGATTCCTTTATTGTGCCATTCTTCTCATTTAATCTAACTCTGATAACTGGGTTAACCGGTCTTCCATAAAGTTTACATCCTCAAGTACTTCTTCTTGAATGAATTTGTAAACTAGCAGGAGATTATTCAATGGTAACCTTGCTTGTTTCCCATAAACCAACTCATAAGGAGAAAAATCTATCGATCTTTTCACTATTACTCTGTCTGCCCATAAAGCTAGATTTAGCTTTGAGTTCCAGACCTTTTTATTGTTACTCAATATTCTTCTAATAATCTTCAGTATATTCTTATTGCTTGATTCTACTTGACCATTCGCTTGTGGATGATATGGAGATGAGTATGATAAGTTGATGCCATATTTCTCACAAAATTCTAAAAATTCCTTAGACCTGAAACACATGCCATTGTCACAAAGAATCTTATAAGGTACTCCAAATCTGGTAAGTATATTATCTATCAAAAACTTGATGACCACCTTGCTTGTAGCCTGCCTTGTGGGTATAGCTTCAACCCACTTTGTAAAGTAGTATGTCGCAACCAATATCCAACTGTGACCTCCACTCGAAGCATCTACAATTTCCCCAATAAAGTCTATTCCCCACATTTTGAAAGGTTCCTCAGTCTATAACATAATAAGGGGTAAAGCACCATTGTATTTTAGTTTCCCGGAGAACTTCTGACAGGACTCACACTTTCTAACATAATCATAACAATCCTTGAAAACATGAGGCCAGTAATACCCAGCTTTCAATATATTGTGAGCTATTGTCTTAGCTGAAAAATGACCTCCGCATACCCCATCATGTAAATCCTTAATAACTGACTTAGCCTAATAGGTGTCTAGACAAAATAGGAGGATACCATCATTATTTTTCCAATATAGGTCTCCTTGAATCAACACATATCTGGATGCTTGTAACCTTATAGTTCTTTTCTGATTATCATTTAGACCTTCTTGACACTTCATATGCTTTAAGAAGTATACTATGTCTATGTACCATGGACAATGCTCGATACTCATCTCCGCCCTTTCTAAATCTACTTGGTTTACTTGTGCTGCATCCAAATTTGTTTCCACCATAAGCTTATCCAATCCTTGTCCTCTGATTAACTTAGTGATTTGAATCTCAATATCAAACTCTTGAATCTAATTGATCCATCAACATATTTTACCTGTGACTTCTGATTGCCTCAAGATATCCTTAGTTGCTGCATTAGGTACGTATGCCACAATCTTAGCTCCAACCAGATAAGGTCTGAATGATTTCACTAATTTAACTAATGCATAAGCCTACTTTTCATGTATGTCATAACTCAGCTCAGAAAATTGTAGAGTTTTACTGAAGAATGCTATTGGTTTCTCATATCCTTCATCATTTTTCTATAACAAGACTCCTGCTATGGTGTGGAAAGAAGCAAAGGAAAACAACTGAAATGGTTTGGAAAAATTAGGAGACTTCAAAACTGGAGCTTCCTTGATTGCTTTCTTAATATTGGAAAATGCTTCTAAAGCCTCATCTGTCCAATTTATAACTACATCTTTCTTTAACATCTTTGCAATAGGTTTTATGATTTCTGAAAAATTTGGGACAAACCACCTTACAAAATTTATTTTTCCAAGGAAAGATTATATTCCCTTAATGTTTTTAGGGATCTGAACCCTATCAATTGCTTCAATCCTTTTTGGGTCTATTCTGACTCCTTCCTTGGAAACAATATGACCAAGGAGTTTACCCTCGGTTATCCCGAAATGATATTTCTTCGGGTTTAAGGATACTCCATATTCAAGGGCTCTTTTGAATATTTTCTCTAGATGCTTGCAATGATCTTCTTCTTTCTTGGAGTAAGCTATGATGTCATCTTGATATATTACCATGATAATATCAATGAAATCCCCAAAAGCTACATCCATGGCCCTCTGAAAAGTAGCTCCTATGTTTGTAAGTCCAAATGGCATTCTTGCATAAACATATGTACCCCATGGTGTAGTGAATGTTGTTTTGTATTATTCTTCTTCTTTAACTTTAACCTAATTGTACCTGGAGAACCCATCCATCATGGATAATAATTCATTTCCTGTAATGTTCTGTAATAACGCCTCCATGTTTGGTAATGCATAATTGTCCTTTAATGAAGATATGTTTAGATTTTTGAAGTCCACACAAAGCCTAATATCTCTGTTCTTCTTCCTAACAGGTACAAAATTTGAAACCCAAGTAGAGTGTCTAATAGACTTTATGATACCAACATCCCTCATCTTAATGAGTTCCTCCTTCATCTTAGGAGCCAAAGTCGGATTGATCAGTCTTTGCCTTTGTCTAAAATTCTTTGCATCAGGTCTTAAGGGTATTTCATGTTGGAACAAGTCCTCTCTATAAGCCTTAAGATCGTCATAGGACCAAGCAAACACATGTTTATACTTTCTTAACAAACTAACAATATCAGATCTAATTTTAGGAGTTAACTTTTTACCAATGAAAATCTCTTTAGGAGCATGTTCATTTCCTAAATTTATCTTTTCCACTTCCTCTATATTAGTATTTTCCATTTTAACCTTATTACTAGAATCTTTACTATCAAACATTTTTTCTAGTGCAACAAGCCCTTCAGGAATTTTATTAGTTTTAAGTTGAATTACATCTTTTCCAAATAAAGTATCCTTTTCATCTATCATTTCAACATAAGCATTTAAATCAATAAGTTGATCTTCGTACCTTTCCTCACATGCGAGGAACTTTATAATGTCTCTATCATTATCAAAGATCTGCAGATTATGAACGTTATCAGGTATTGATGGCCTTGGTTTGATCTCTACATGTGCAATATCTTCACATGGAATATCATTATGCTTAACTACTAGGTTAGCCATGAAATCAGCAAGAATATTCTCAGATCTATCTATCCATGCTATTGAAAAAGCATCAAAAACTTCTATGGAATCCCACACTTCATTCTTGTACCTTTTTAGGGTATGATTCTTAGTAATAAACTTATCCCTAATCTGAGATACAACTAATTTAGAATCACTGTAAATAGAAAGAATTTTGATACCATGCTTACCTGCTATTTTTAGACCTAGTAGGAGCACTTCATATTCTACAGTGTTGTTAGTACATTCAAATGCTAACAAAAAGGAATATTTAAAAGATTTCCCATTTGGGGATATGAACACTACACCTGCTCCATTATCATTTTTACTACATGATCCATCAAAAAATATTTTCCAAATGAGATCATTATTTTCCTTAGGACATATTTCAATAGGACTAGTATTTTCAATGAGATTTTTATGAATTCTTACTTGGAAATTCTCCATATCGGTGTGGCATAAGTGCATAACCTGGCTTGGGTCAACATCTTCAATGATGTAAGTAGATCTTGGTTCTCTATCGATCCTTACAACCCTGTCATTTACTGGGATAGAAGCATAAGATAGATCTAATTGAATATTTCCACCTACTAAATTAGACCATTTTCTAGATAATAACATTCCATAACTAGGTGGTACTTCAACAACAGTAATATCTATTTTATAAGATTTTTTAGGACATGAAGGAAACTTAAATTCAACATTTTTCATTATTCCAATAACTGGGACTGACCTATTGTCCATAGCATAACACTTTCCATAAGTATTATCCACATTCATTCCTAATTCTTTCATTACCCCATGAGGCATAATATTAACCACTGCCCCAGAGTCTAACATACAATTTTTAACCAATTTATTATTTATTAATAAAGTTAGAAAGAAAGGATCTACTTTAGTATCATCTTCATTAATAGAAGTTCCTAAAAAAATAACTGGCAATTCTTCATTATCCTTTTGTTACTTTGCATCTTTTTTAACAACATCATTTATTATCTTGATCGTTTCATTCCTGCAATTAGTTAATTTAACTATTTCCATTAGAGGGATAGAAAGTTTTACCTGAGATAATGCTTGAGACATGAATGACGTACAGTTTCAAATTTCCTTACCATTGCTCTGCTTGTCCATGGGTTTGCTTATCTTCGATGTTTGATCAACTTGCCTTTTAGGGACATCTATCTTTTCCTTCTTTATCTCAGTATTCTTGTTTGAAATTTTGTACATCCTTGCTACTTGTTCATTTCCTGAGTTCACATTTCTATTCCTTAAGTGATAATTGCTAAGAACATGTTCCATTGCTACCATAGTGTAAGCCTCTCTTTCCTCTTTTGTTTTCCTTCTGATATCTGAACTCTCATCATAATCTAAAAAGACTTGTTGTTCTTGTTGGTATCCCAACCTCCTATAGCTTTCATCTAGCATGTATTCACCATCTGAACCATCGCTATCTCCTGAACAAAAGGGCATAGATGAAATAGCATTTATCACGGGCCTCTCCTCACATCCCTGGTTTTCCTCTTCCAAAATATTCTGTGGTATAAGGCATTGCTCCTGAGGGTGAGGAATTTTACAAATTTCTCACCAAAAATCATCCCCTATGAAATTATTATTTTTCTTAAGAGGGTCTGGAGTGTCTGTTTTCTTTTTTAAGGGCTTTCCATCCTTTCATTCTATATGGTAAGGCATATCTTGAAATCTGTATCTATCATTCTTGTTGAAATTTCTATCTTGCCTTCTTGCTTGAAAGTGACCTTTGTTTGGTTGCAAATTCTTCATCAAACTCACTAATTCATCCATTTTATCATTTTCATCATTCTTTTTCGAGACTGTAGGATCAAATAGCTTGGGATCATTTCTCTTATCAATTCTTCCGACAACTATTCTATTGTTTTCAATATTCAATGCAATTTTGAAAGCCTATTGTAAAGTTGTTGGGTTATGAGACCTTATCTCATAATTCATCTTGACATTAAAAGCTTTCAAATAAAAGGTAATTAGAAAAGGATCAACAAGGCAAATATCTTTTGGACTCTTATTCAACACCCTGTTAAAACCTTTTATTAAACTCCTTTACTATTTCATTCACATTTTTCCTCATAGTTGTTAATTCATGAGTTGCAAAGGATGGATCTCTGTGATCCCCAAACTCTTCAATAAACTGATCAACAAAGTTCTTCCAATAGGTAATTGATCCATTTGGAAAATTTATATACCATTCATCTGCACTATCCTTGAGTGAGAGAACTAACATTTTCATACGCACATCCTCATAAGTAATGTTGAATTCATAAACAATATTTTTTACATTAATGACATGTTGTTCTGCTAATTGAGATCCATCGCCAGTAAACTTGGGAATAGCAGTCTTTAATTTATTGGTATAGGGTCAGGACAACACATTGCATTTGAAAAATCCAATGGTCTATATCTCTCATTTACTTCCTGAAATCTGGCATTAAATAAATTTCTATTATTGTTATTTTGAAAATATTGAGCTTGGGGAATAGGGTTACCTCTCTGGTATTGATTTGCCAGATTACCATATTGGCCCCCGTAAGGCTGCTGAGCCACATTCATTTGATTTGGCATCCCTCCTCTGTGTTGTTGATGTTGCTATTGTACAGGATTTCCAAGTTACCAATTTGTACCCCTGCCATATTGTTGTGTATAGTTCTGACCTCCATTTGGATGCGTTGAACCCTGTATTTGGTGTGCATAATTTTGCTGTGTAGGATTTCCCCCAGGCTGATTAAAACCAGTATACTTATTCTGTACATCATGATATTTAGGGATACTATCTGTTACTTTATAATTCACAATATTTGGTTCACACTCATTATAACCTCTATGTTCATCAAAATTTTGATTCTCTCGGTGAACATATTCTGGTACTCTATGATTATGGTTATGCATATTATTCATATCCTTTGCACTAAAATAATCTAACCTCTTTTGATTATAAAGATCATGAGTGTTAATGCATTTCTGTTCACCGTATTTCTCCCAATCATGCTGGGCATTATTATTATTCATATGAGTTATTCTAGGCTGAGAACTAACATAACAACTTTCTCCTCTTTCGTGCATATAATCTCCATTCTGCTGCAAGCATTCATCTTTCAAATCCTCTATAAAAGTATTAAAGACCTGTGCACCACCCTGGCTTTGTGCACGATTTCCTGCATATTTTCCAATATCCTGATCATGATTATATTTATTTTCCCCTTCAATATATTGATTATGCACATTATTTCCTCCCGCACTAATGTTTCCATTATAAAAATAATTATCTTGACATGAATAAACATCTTTATTCATGTTTTCAAAATCAAAGTGAATATTTTTATTATCAAAATCATTTTCACTATGCCTGTATTGGTGAATATTATTACACATATATCTACCTTTGGTTTTAATATTTTCACCATACTCCTTATTACACTGTGCATAATTTTTATTTGCGTGAAAACTCCCTTCATAATAATTATTCTCATTCTGCCCTTTATGCACATGTGAATCAGGATGTTTGTAATGATGTAATTCATTATTACTTTCACCATAACCATATATTTTTTTATCTTCCTTAATGTGATGGTCACATTTTTCACCATGGAGATTATCATTTTGATAATATATTTTACCACTTTGCTGTTGTGTTTGATAATTTTGCGCAGAACAATACCGGGCTATGTAAAAATATCATGGTGCTGCTTCTTATCTCTAGTATACACATTATGTGTATTTTGTAATGTACTATTCTCCATGCCATACATTATTCTCTCCCCGATGTGCTGGTCTTGTAAATAAATATTAAAATCTAGATTGTTACAATTGGCGTGAATCTTCTTTTCAACACGCTCATTACCCTTTTGCAATGGCTGGGATATTTCACCATATGAACCGTAAAGTCCACCTTGCATATTATTATTTCATGTATTTTCATACTCTAAACTTAATATATCTTCTTGTCTATACACAGGTTTATATGTGTTATCTGGTTGCATATCTTTATATTTATCGATCTGCTGATTATTCAAAATGTGAATACTGTCATTGTATTTTTTATCCATTTCCTGTGCAAGTTTTAGATTAAATGGATGTTGTATATGACATTTTTTTGATCATTGTTTTTGGAATACTCTCCTCCATCTTGCGCAAACTAGTGATTTTATATTGGTGCTTGCATGGTTGAATATTTTTACATTGTTTATCGTTATCTATATGCTGATTTGCCTGCGCAATTCTGCCATGGGGTTGCGTGAAATAATTGTAATGCTCCCTTTGCTGTGTGAGTTTAGAAATATCATAATCATTTTATAATATGTTATTTTCATGTTGCACACCAATCTTTCATGGTTGTTTATGCAAGACTCCAAACCGCACATTAGTGTGATATTGTGCAGCAATGTTTTTGTTTGGTATATCGTTAATATGATGCTCACACTTTCTACTATTTCCATGGAGTTGGGTAGATTCACTTTGTTGGTTTCTCATGCAACTATTTTGTTGTATACAATATTCATTGCCATATTGCCTAATTTGAACATTATCATATTCTTCCTCCCTCTATGTGGGCTGGCACATAGCATTATATTTATTTTTAACCTTATATACATCCTCTTTATGGGTAAATTCAAGCTTTAATGGCTGCTCACATGAGCCTCTGTTATGCTGATGCTGCGTTAATTGTTTATGTTGCTCAATACATGGATTCTATGTAAGTTTACCAGGCTACTCACACTACTGTTTGAATCCGTCTAATTTATTATCTCCAATATCATATTGTTCATGTGAATCATCATGCTATTGCATATAGCATGTTTGTTGATTATTATTTTTATTCATTGAACTCCCATGCTGCTCATTACTTTGTCTATGCGCAGGTATATAAGGATACTCACGCGGGTCTTGGTGATTTTGTATTTTGTAATACATGTTATCAATTTGATATTTATCTTTCTCCAGCTTCTCACGTTCCTGATTTTGTGCAAATTGAGAGTCATATACTTTCCCGCGTAGGTATTGATTTTGATAATATAGATTATCATTTTGTTTTTCATGCACTTTAGAATAATATTTATCTTGTATTTGATGGTGGCTGATGTTTTCATCAGTTTGATAATTATTAACTTGCTGGTCATGTGAAAAATAATTAAAAACATCATTATCACTTGTATAGACTTTGTTCTCACCATGCTTACTCTTATTTTGCGCAGGTAAATGTATATAGTTTTGAGCAACCTTTTCTTCATGATCACCTTGCATATTGTCATAATGCTTTTCATATTTACTTTGCTCAAAGTTTTTAAAATTATGACAAAAATGGTCATTATTTTCCCTCCGATATTGTGAACCTTCACCACACTGGGTGTGATTAGCAATATTAAATAAATTGTATGCTTTTACATTATGTACGGGCTGTCTCTGTGCATCATTCAAATCACGTTCATTACCTTGATCACTATTTTCTTGACCACCGTTATTATTTTGATAAATTTCAGCCTGGTGATTAGACTGTGCATGTTGATGATATGCTTGGAAATTTATTTTATTGTTTTGATCAAGATGCTCACTGTCATTGCCTCTTTTCCAATGACTTTCACCTCTCTGATCATTTCGATCTCTTCTTCTCCACTATTCTGATTGCCACAGGAATCATTAGTATGTTCCCGCTTGCTATTTAGATCGCACATGAGATTAGAAAAATATTGAGCCATTCACTATCAGTTCCTGTAGTTCTTCCTTCTTTATTTGCTTCGAACATAGGGTTAGTGAAATTATCATGAGTAATGTGACCACTATTCTTTCTGTGAGGAGTGTAGACCGACACCTGAATGCTTCTATCTGCAACTTCATTGTTATTTACTTTTCCATTTCCACCATCACTTCTGTTAGGTGAAATAAGGTTTTTCATTTCTATTCCCAACTTCCTAAGAGCTTCGTCTGGCTGTCTTCTAAGGGCTCTGAGCATCTCCTTATCTTTATGCTTCAATCTAATCATCCCCTCAACTATATCATCCATTTGCCTATCCTTCTGCTCCTGCTCACATGTGACCTCTTCACTGTTATTCCTTTTGTTACGGTGATCTAAAGTTGGGAACTGCTCACAAGCACATTCCTGACCTTTATCTTTGTCAGGTTTCTTTTGAGGAGATACATACAACATCTTCTTCTTCGATTTCTTATATCTCCTATTCAGTTTCCATTTAGAGAATGAATTGTTCTTTAGGGACCTTCTCCCTAACATAGGCTTTGCCTATACTATATTCTAGAGTCACCACCTCACTTCCTGTGAGGAATCAATAACTGTTCTAAATCCTTCTTCCTAGTAGAGTCTTTACAACACTAACCAGACATTCCAAAATTGACTTTCACTGATAGGTATTCCCCAGTAGAGTCACCAATTTGTTGGTGCTAAACAATGCTGGACCATTTTGAGGCCCACTGACAGGCACAATAAATGCCTCTGTAATTCTGGCTCAATCGAACCAAGGCTAGTAGGCCTAAATCAAATATGCTATCTAATTACACAAACACGTGCAAAAACAATAGAAATTCCTTCCAAAGGGGTTAATGATCCTTGGAGGAAAAAACAACCTAATATCCTAATTGTCAGATAGCTTGAAATCTAAACTAAGGCCAGAAAGTAATGCTAAACCTAATTTAATGCTTTGTAAATAGGATAATAGATAAGATATGTAAATCACCAAAATAATAAAATGACAATTTCAAATGAATGAATAGACTAGCGCTTGATACCAAATTGGGAAAAGACTAAAATACATTCAGTGCTATGCATAACCGGAGATGGTTTTAGGATAACTCACTTCTATAAAATGAGACCATCACCCTACAAGCTTCTATTGAAACAAAATTTACAACAACTCATACAATAGGTCCTATAGTTTTTAGCCCAACTTAACAGCCTGAAAGGAAACAGTAACAGGTTCTCAAACCATGCTACCATTATTCAAATTGTACAAATTAATCATAAATGAATGCATGAAATAGAAAACACAGTACGATACCCTGGCTAGAGAGCAATCTAAGAAACCAATTGAACGTAAAAAAACTATATTAACAGTAGGGTACAAACACTTATCTGATATTTGTACATAAGATTTTGAGCATTAAATTCCATTTCGTGAGAAGGTGGACTTTTCAATTTTGTTGCTATGATTGAATGTAATGTTTTTTTCTTACAATTGAGTGATTATATATAAATCCCAATGGTTCCTTGTGAAAGGACATGCCCTTTCACAGGACCTAATTATACAACTACCCCCAAAATATACAAAAAAAACCATAACAATGGTTGTCAGGGAAATATTTCCCGTATAATTACATTGATTTATTGTTCTTTGGTGTTCCATACATAATAATCCACCACTTAATCTCCTGCACAAAAACACCTAATATTAGCTTGTCTTAAAACCTAAAAAATCATTACATATATAATATATTAATCTCACATGAAAACTATATTTCATTTATTAATTAATAATTAATTGATAAATAAATAGGTCTCATACTTTAAATATGAGCTTGGAAAATAAAAATTGAAAATTTATTATATGTTATTTCATAAAAAACAATCATATTAATTATTAACTCATAAAAGATTTCAATAATGAGAAAAATAAAATGACATCATGCTTTTAGCAATCTATTTTTTATTTTTCTAAAATGAAACATAATGTATTTACTCACAAACATAATGTAATGATACCACATAAAAATAGTTTTTAAAAAAAACATTAAGGTAAAAAGGTCTTACAATTTACCCTAAAAATTAAAACAATATTCTTAGGGCAAGTATATTATTTTTATAAAATAATCACCCTAATGTTTTAGAATATTTCTAATGTAAGATAATATTATAACCGTATACAAATATATAAAAACTCACTTTCTAAAAAGAAACTCCAAAGTATACACATTAATAAATTAACCAATTCATAAATAAATGTCAAATTAAAGTAGGGTTAAACTATTAATGCTCATTGTACCCTAAAATTAAAATAAAAGAATAAGGTAAAAAGTTACTTTTAGGGATTTGCAATTAGTGGCGAACCCTAAATAGTTATGAAAAATCAATTTACATTAAACACCACTAAAATTTAATAATAATGTAATAATGCTCAAAACCTTTTCACCTTATTTGATAAAAATATTAATGTTAAAAATACATTAGGTGAAAATGCCAAATTATATTTAGGGATATGAGCATTAAAAATTTACATCCAAAATATCTCAAAACCCTAAACATTATAATACTTATCCAATTATTCACCTTATCATATTTTAACTTTAGGTTTTAGGGTAAATTGAGGTGAAACAATAAAATTAGAAATAAAATCAAGTCTCATAAACAACATAGAAAATTGTGTAAAAGAAACCAATTACTTTCATGATCCCAATAATTCATTTCTTAAATTATTAAAAAGGAAAACAACAATCTAATGTTAATATCCTTATTTATACATATGTTCTCAAGGAAAAACATAGAGTAATCGGTAGGGGGTAGAGTCGGGTAGTTAGGTAGGAAAAGGAATGGGTCGAGAGGTTGAGTGTTCAACTCCCTCTCCCCATTCTTTTTCCTAAAATAAAAAAACTAGATAAATACATAGAGAAATTCATATTTAATTTGAAAGTTAATTAGGGAATAAATTACTCCCTGTGTAAGAGGTTGTACTTTACTTCTCACCTGCACATAAAAACAAAGATAAATAAGTATCTTCTCCTAACCCTCTCAAAGAAAAAAAATAGACTAATTGGTTAGGGGGGAGGAGGGTAGACAGGTAGGAAAAAGGTCAGCTTGAGAGGTTGAGGGTTCAACTCCCACTCACCACCTTTTTCAATTAATTTATTTTTTTTATCATCATTTTTTAGAACTATTATTTATTCAAAAACAAATATGGATTTGAATAAAGCAATTTACAACCTAATACATGAAAATAAAAATAACAAATGCACACACCTTTTATCCATTTTAGTTTTTTATCATAGGAAAATTACAAAATATGAAAAATATATATTATGCTTCCCTGACATTTTGTTCCTTTAGGACCTGAAATTTTCAGTGTCAACACTATGTTCCAACTTATGTCTTACTCCTCATGAAATGTTTTCATGAACTCAACAAAATCTTCTCCTTCAACACTTCTCTTTTCTTTACCATCAATGTTCTTCAAATTTGATATACCTCTCGGTTGTATGCCATTAACAATCTGAAAAGGTGTTTTTCCAGTACTTCTATTCACTCAATTATTGTATGAAAACTCTTCTCATGCCAACATAGAATCCCAATTACTTGGTTTATCTCCAACTAAGCATCTCAAAAAATTACCTAAACTTCTATTTACAACTTATGTCTATCCATTAGTCTATGGGTGAAATGTAGAACTATACCTCAACTTAGTACCCAACTTCTCCCAAAAGTAACCAACAAACTTACTATCTCAGTCAAAGATGATACTCCTCAGTAATCCATGCAATCTAAAAATTTCCTTAAAGAAAAGATCTGCTATATGCATTGCATATGATGTTTTCCTATAGGATATAAAATATGTCAACTTAGAAAATCTATCCACAACAACAAATATAGAATCATTACCTCTTGATGTCCTCGATAAGTCGAGAACAAAATCCATACTGATATTGATCCAAGGTTTCTTAGGAATAGAAATCAGTGTATACAATCCAGTATTCTAACTTAATCCCTTTGCAACTTGACAAACTCCACAACATTTCACAAATTTATAAACATTTTTATACAACTATGGCCAAAAGTACCTTTCCTTAAGAAAATTCAATGTTTTGTTAATGCCAAAATGTCCAACCAAACCACTGCTATGTTTCTCCTTTATCAAATTAGTTATCATCGATCCTCTTGGTATACACAAATGAATACCTTTAAACAACATACCTTCTTGAATGAAATAGTCTTCCCATTTAGTACTCACTTGATCTTGAATAGGTGCTCTATACTTTCTCCATGACTCAGAAAAATCAGGGTCAGTTTCATACAAATTTTTTAGGCCATCAAAACCAAGAACTTCAATTCTCATTTCAGTCATCAAAGATCTTCTTCTACTTAATGCATCAACAACTCTATTAGTGTCTGCACTCTTATGTTTTATCACAAATGTATAACTCTTCAAATATTCAACCCATTTCATATGTCTCTGATTTAACTTATTCTGAGTACCCAAATACTGTAAAGCCTTATGATTAGTATACAACACAAATTCACTCGGTATCAAATAATGTCTCCATTTCTTTAGGGCTTGAAAAATAGCATAGAAGTCTTGATCATACACAAAATATTTCCTTTTTGCATCATTCAATTTCTCACTAAAGAAAGCAACAGGTTTACCTTCTTGACTCAACACAGCTCCTATTGCACTACCACTTGCATCACATTAAACTTGAAATACCTAATTGAAATTAGGTAAATCTATGACAGGCAATTCAAAAACCTTCTTCTTCAAAGTCTAAAAGCTTTTATCAACTCCATGTGTCCACTTGAATTGTCTTTTATCTCCTCTCATTGTCTCAGTCATAGTATTACAAATTGAACTAAAATTTCTGATGAAATTTTGATAAAAAATTGCTAAACCATGAAATGATCTTACCTCACTGGCATTTTTAGGTGTAGGCCAATTCAAAATAGGTTCAACCTTCTTAGGATCCATTTTCAAACCATCAACAGAAATCACAAATCCCAAGTACACAATCTCTTCTCTCATGAAGGAACACTTTTTCAAATCAATCAACAAATTTTCTTCTTTCAATCTCTGCAATACCTGTTTAATGTGCAACAAATGTTCTTTGCTAGTCTTACTGAATATCAGAATGTCATCTAGGTATACAATTAGAAATTTACCCAATAATTTCTTCAAAACCTCATTCATCAATCTCATAAAAGTACTCGGTGCATTAGTTAAACCAAAAGGCATAACCAACCACTCATACAAACCTTCTCTTGTATTGAAAGAAGTTTTCTAGTCATCACCTTCTTTGATTCTTATATGATGATATCCACTTTTCAAATCAATTTTGGTAAAATACTTTTCTCCACTCAAGCTATGCATTATGTCATCCATTCTGGGTATAGGAAACCTATATTTCACTGTTATCTTGTTGATTTCTCTAGAATCAATACACATTCACCATTCTCCATTCTTTTTAGGTGCCAATATAGTTGGTACTACACATGGACTTAAAATTTCTTGGATCAAACCTTTCTACAATGATTCTTGGATTTGTCAGTTAAGTTCCTCATTCTTGGTAGGTGTCAACCGATGTGGTGCCTTATTCGGTAAACTAGCTCCAGGAATCAGATCCATACAATGATCAATACTTATTTTTTGTGGTAAACCATTAGGTACATTATAAAAAATGATCTCTCTGTACTCGATGAGTATCTTATCAACCTCTTCAAGAATACTATCCACTATTTTCTCACTCGGTTTGTTAGGAATCACAAAAAAACATACATCATTCTTCTTCAAATCCTAAACAAACTTTCTTCCTTCCATCAAACAAACTTTCACAAATGTGCAAAAATTAAAAAAATATTCTTCAATCAAAGGTAACACGATTTGTCTTCTTCTATCACCCCAAATAGTATATTTATGCAATCTTCCATCATATATAGCATGTCTATCATATTGCCAAGGTCTACCCAACAAAATATGACAACAGCCCATAGGCATGATATCACACAATACCTTATCATATTACTTTCCAATTTTCAAATTCACATAACATTGTTCACTTACTAATAGTGTATGCTCATCCTTGATCTATGAAATTTCATAAGGCTTCGGGTGTTTCAACCTTTCCAACTGCAAATTTACAATGATTTCCTTAGATGCCAGATTCTCTGAGCTTCCACTATCAATGATTACCTTCCACACTTTGTTAGCAACTTTGCATCTGGTCTTGAACAAAATTTTCCTTATCGAATCTTCCTTATTACTTTCACTCCAAAATTCTCTTTAGACCATCAAGTTCTTTTCCTTTTATGGTTCATTCAGTGAGTCTTCTTGCACTAAATCATTTCTACTTTTACTGACCTTCTTTCTTGCATGTGTACACTCAAATGACATATGTCCTTCTTCTCCATAATTGTAACAAGTTCCTTGGAATCTACCTTTGTTATAACCACCTCAGTAGTTACTACCTCTTCCTCTAGAAGAAATTTCACCTTTACACTCAGTCTTTCCCATATCTTGATTTGTTTTGTCTTGATCAAATCTATTGTTTTCACCATTAGATCTACCTCTCCCTCTCAAGAATTTACCACCTCTTCCTCTTTGTCTTTTCTCATGTTTTATGTTAAATTTCTCATCTTTTAGGAAAAACTAATAAACTTCTTCAATACTTTCCAACTTAACCAAAGTGATCTCCTCTTGAATAGAAACTCTTAACCCATTTAGGTACCTATAAATTCTTTCTACCTCATCCTCAATATATCTATATCCGATGTCTAGTCTATAGAATTCCTTAGTATAGTCTTTTAACAAGCTATCTTTCTGTTTCAAACTTTGCATTTGCCTAACTAAGTTAATATGATAATCATAGGGTAAAAACTTACCTTTCGACTTATTCACCATCTTATTCCATACCTTAATTTTGTCTTTTCATTTCCCTTTTCTATCCAATTGTAGATGCTCCCACCATAGGGATGCATGAATTTTCAATTTTGTACTCACAATATTCACCTTCTTCTCCTTAGGGACATTTTCATATTCAAAATACTTTTCCATCTCAATTATCCAATCTATCAATTCATCTGAATCCAACCTTCCACTATATTTAGGAGGATTTAAATGTGGTGCAGACTTCAAATTTGTCAATGCCTTCAAAATTATTTCTTCACCTTGATCCATCACAGGTGCAGGTTTTGCTTCACCTTGTTCATCTTTGACTTCTTCATCACTAACATCCTCAAGATGTCTTCCTCGGTGTTGGGCTATCTCAACAACTTCTAACCTAGAAACAATTTATCTTGGTATGTCAGCTAAGCCTAGATCTTTATCTCACCTCCCATGAACCATCTTGAAACCCTCTACAATTGTAGGTCAAATCACAATCTGTCACCCCCAAAAAAATACCAACTAGGGTTTACAAGAAGGAACCCTCGACCAAAGACCTAAATTCACAAGTCTAGATCAAGATCTAACCTTGCTCTGATACCACCTGATGCAAGGTAGGACTGGATGAGGGCCGAAGGGACACCCCAAATCACTAACCTCCTTACAGAAACATCACACATAAGAAATAATGCAAGTAGGGAGAGAGAGAATGCAAAGACTTCATATATTATTCATCAAAAACCTCATACATGTCTTGTTGTAAGGCCTTCCTGGCTACTGCCAAATATCCTCTGAATTCAATTAAAATAGTCCTCCAACATGCGAGGATTCAACTTTTCAGCCTCTAGTTATCTTCCCAAAAACTGATGTCTAAAACTACAACAAACTACTTTATTTGTACAAGATGTTACCAAAAATAAGTCAACCTTTAGATCCAACATTGGAGAAGAAAAATGACCAGATCTAGGTCCCCATGCTTCCCAATGATTGATACAACCATGAACTCCACAACCAAAATTAAAGGCATGAGTCAGCCTCAACAAAAATCCAAAATACACCATTCGATGAGCAAGGTTATTGAACATTAAAAAATTAACTCGGTGAATGAAGGAACCGAGAAGAAACCGAGCCTCGTCAGTGGAAATAGGAAAACATCACCGAGAGCCCAAAAGAAACTACCAAGCATATCTAACAACTCTAACTTATTTTTGGTGATATAGGATTGTCAAGAAACCGAGATGCTCCTGCATCAAATAATCACTAACAAAACTATAATTACATTCTCAAATTAAATTACAATACTAAGGAAATCAATTTATAATATTAATAAAAAAATTGATTCCAATGGTTACAATTACTAAAACAATATAATTTCATTATATAAATTTTGATTTAGAAAGGAAAACAAATTTTCTTAATTATTAATCAATAAAATTTATTAATTAATAATTATCTTATCCTCCACATTATCAATTACAAAAAAATCAACCAATATAGTTCCTAGTTGAATGCCAAATAATCCTATTTACAAAGTATTAAAAAGAAAGTATATATATATATATATATATATATATATATATATATATATATATATATATATATATATATATATATATATATATATATATATATATATATATATATATATATATATTCTTTTCTATAAAATTTAATAGCGAGGAATTTAAATAACTAGTTACTACCACGAAGAAAAATTACTTTTGAAAATTCAATTGATACAAACCCTAAGGTTTCCAACCACAAATTTTATCAAACCCTAGTTGATTTAAAATGAGATTTAATAATGATATTTCCTCACATACCAAGCATTAATAACACAAGATCTCAAAAGCTTAATAACCATAATTCCAATCATGATAAGAAAATTAACAAAATATTTATATCAGCCACATCTAACATACACAAAGAAAATAATCAATCTGAAATAAAAGAATTTAATCTACAAGGTTTTTCAAACTCTACCTCAAACCACCAATTGAAGAAATACTAAGAAGACCAGAAAAACATTGAAAAATCTCAAGCTTCACAAAAATCCTTCAATTCAATCCTTCCAATCTCCCTCTAGAATAATGGCCAAATCCTCCTCATATAGAAAAAGGAATCTAGAATGTGAACTCAACCATGCAAACCCAGAACTCAACTCGACTCCACAAGCTTTATTTTTATCAATCTCTCTTTTGCATGATTTATTCAATTTTCTAATTAACAATTCACTGCACTTTTTGTAATTCTTGTTTATATCAGTTCACTTAACTAATAAAATTACTTTATTTATTTAAATTGAATGTGCAACTAATTGCATATCAATTTTAACTAAAAGAATATTATTTTAAATCACTTTATTATTGTTTTATCCAATTTACCTTAAATTCAAATTTAATAATTATTTAAATCTTTAAGTTCCATTATTAGATTTTTAATTAAGTCTTTTTAATTAACAAATATATTTAATTAATTTTCATTAATTAAATACCTTTGTAATACCCCAAAAATGGGCTTCGGTACCATTAACCCCCTATGTCAACAAATCTATCAAAATCGGCCCTAAAAGTCCTAATCTAAGGCACATGTGCACATCAAGCTATCAAAACCCTAATCAATTTTACCACAAATCTACATCAGGTAATATTCTTAAATATTTATAATTTATCCTAATTATGTCTAATTAAACATTAATTGACGATAAAAGATATTATATTATTTATCATAAGTACGATTAATTGAATATGTTGAATATTTAATTAATTAAACTTTATTTAGCCACTTAATCACTTTAATTAGATTTAATTAGATTATTCTTAATTAATATTGTTTATTTGAGAATTAATTAAAAATGCTAAAATAATTGATTGAATATTTATTTAATTGATTAATTTAAATTGTCAATTAATAATATGATTTTGAATAAAGTTTGATTTAATAATTGATTAACCCACGAATTAGTTATTTTAAATAATCAAATGGGTTGAGAATATAACACATGGAAATTAAATAAATCAATATTTATCTACACACAAATCAGAAGGTTCAGTTAACTCGAAATCAAATTTTTGATTAATTCTGTTAAGTTTCTAACTCAACACTTGATTGTGAGTCATAAAGCTTATTTGCATGATCTCAACATTTGATTATGAGTCATAAAGCTGATTTGCATGATTATCGAAAGTTAACTATGTTGGCAAGTTAACTATACTATTGTATATGACTAGATATAGTGTTGTCATTATGGAAACAAAGTCATATGGAGTTTTGGAGTCAGCGCACATTATCATAAGGTCAGAATATGGCTAAGTATGAAGACTGGACAGTTAGCAGAGCACCAGAAGATCAGAGCGTCAATTCACGTGCGTATGACCGAGTTATGGTATGTACCCTTGAAGTTAAGCTGGTAAGTGTGTATTCATGCTAAGTCTAAGAGTGCATGATCAGATGAGACAGTATGAAAAAGATACAATCAGTTGAAGTGGTATAGACAGTGAACACTAGAACAAAACAGAGTATGCAGCCGATTGTTAGTATTTTGATTAGCTGTTATAATAATATTTTGTAAAGGCTATGCGCCTATTGTATTTAGGTTGTAGACATGTAAAAATATTTGTTTGTAAACACACTTGATCCAATTCACTTGGAAGCATTTTATGTAATCGGTTATAGGCTGACCTAGTTAATTATTTTGTTAGCGTATATAAATATAAGATGCACCTTTGTAATAAAGCATGAAAGTGGATATAGAGACAAGATAAGTAGAGAAGAGACATGCGAAGTGAAGATATAATAAGTTAGAGCTTTACAAGGGGCTAAAGCATCAGCGTACAAAAGGAACTAATCAAATAAGCATTGTCAGAACACTAGATCATCCAATAGATATAGTGTGTATCTGAGATCAGAAGGTTGTAGCCTTCACCACTTGAGAAGTGAGCTCTAGGATAGTGTGTCCCCACCCCTAACAGGGTTATTGTAAAAGACTCCTAACAGGGTTTGACCTTTGACCAGGTCACTTTACTAAAAGCATTATAAAGAACAACTCCTAACAGGGTTATAGATCTTCTAACAAGGATCATAAAACACTAGTGCAGTTCTTAGTGGGTGTCAATTCCCACTAGGATTTTTACCTATTTGGGTTTCCCTATAACCATATTGGTGTTATGTGTTGTGATTTTTTATCTTTTTTACATTGATGTTCATATCAGTACTTAAGCAATCAAGTTAAGATTCAAGAGTTCAGAAAATCTAAAGATATAGTGAACATTGATTCACCCCTCCCTCTCAGTGTTCCCATTCCTAACAATTGGTATCAGAGCTCTAGTCCTCTAAAGAAACGTTTAACCACTTAAGGTGATCAATGGGTTCAAAAGAAATAAAGAATCTGAAGAAGAATCTTATGGAAGCTTTTGAAGACCTTGACAGATCTGAGAAAGAAGTTGAAGAACTAAAATTGAAAGTCAGTGGTGCACAAGTATTCATCAAGAAACTGAGACAAGATTTGAAAAACTATACAAACAATGATTTGGGAAAAATGGTTAAGAAGCTGAATGAGGAGAACACATCTCTAAAAGACTAGATTGAAGATTTGGATGAAAATATAAATAACAATTAGGAATTTTATGATGAACAGATCAAAGAGAACCTTCAAATGAATGAAGAATTGAGGAAAGAAAACATGGAAATCTTGGAGCTAAGAAACAACAAAGAAAAGTTGGAATCAGAGTTGAAAGAAGCAAAGAATCACATTGATAAATTACACACCTGTTCTTATTTGATAGAGTCATAGTTATATGCATGAAATATTAAAGGAGATACCAGTGGTGTTGGATTCAATGAAGCACAAAATCAGATTTATGACATGCGAGCAAAGATGAAAGCACCAAAAGATACTACAGATGCTAAGAAAACTGAAAATCAGACTAAAGACAATGTTGAACCATCTAAGGATGAGTGCAAGCCAGTAGACCAAACTTGTTATGCATGTATCAAGCATGGACATATAGCAAGGGATTGTAAAGAGGTAATACCTTTTAATGGTTACTGTTATTCATGCAATAAATTTGGTCATAGAGCTATGAATTGTAGAACAAGTCAAAAGAACAAGACTCAACATAATCAGAGAAATCAGAATCAACCAAATGCAACAAGTTCTTAGAGTATTACATGTCAGATATGTAATTATAATGGTCACTCAGCTAGACAGTGTAAAATGGTAACCCATATCAATGCGTTGAGGAATTTAAGGCCTCCAGTTATTTATCACTCTTGTAACAAGGCTGGACACATCTCAAAGTTTTGTAGATCAAGAACACAAAGTCAAAAAAGCCCTAAAAATCTAGAAGTATCAATATTGGATATAAAGGAGAAGTCAAGTTTGTGAAAGCTATAGAAGATGCAAGCTTGATTTAGATAGAGGAAAAGAAGGATAAGGTTGATGAGTATGTACTGGATGCATCCGCAATGGATGCACCCTCTACATCTGGATGAATGACTCTCAAGGTCATAGGGGGAGATAATTTAGCTCCAGACCCTTGGACGGCTGGTATAATCACCCTCAGAGTATGCACCTTTGGATTTAACATTTTGGAGACTATTTGATGCTATGTGCAAGAGCACACTGTCTGATTGATTGCAGGATGGAAGTTGGAAATTCTCAATCGAATTCTAGTTTACATAGCAAGCATTAATGGTGGAAATTTCACTTTATAGTATACGGAGACTTAAATATCACTCATTGTAGTTGAGATAGAGTGATTGGAGACCATAGAAGCCCTAGCAGTTGGATTGTGAAGTGTTGGAGCTTAATTTACTTGTGAAGAAGTGTGATTGATTAGTTATGAAGCCCTAATCTGACGTGATGATTCAAAAGTCTTTGAAAACTGATTTGAAGCATTAACCAAGTAAGTCATGGCTACACCTATTGTGTTTGATGTCGCGGAAAGGAAGAGATATGTTTTTAAAAGGCACCTTTTTAAGTCCACCTTAGATGACCTAGAAGGTGCATTTTCAAGAACCCCTATGGGTATCATGCATGTTGAAGACATTTGTGCGTATATATACTATAAGAAGGAACTAGATGGAATTGATAGGATAAGGTCACACCTTGAGTCCATGATGAAACTAGACAAATCATTACTAGATGAGTTGGCACATTTGGAAAACCATCCCATTGTTGAGTATGCTACAACATATGAGTTTTATGAATCTGAGTGGATTGAGATATTACTAAGTAGGATTCATGATGACCTATTTTGGATAGGTGAAGTGCTAGTTAGAATCATAGGAGAACTCATTCATGAAATGACAAGCCTCTCTAGGACAAGTGCCATTCTTCCAGTAGGCAAAGATGTGAGGAAATTAGTTGAACATGCATGTAAGTCTAGAAGTGATAGGTGCGGTATGAAAATTGAGCCTATTGAAGAGGAAGACATCAAATTGATGTCTATGATACTAGGTTACAGGTTTTAGCACACCAACAGGGTGTATAGTGTGTCCGCAGCCACTATTCTTGTAGCAATCAAACTTGTTAGAGAAAATGGAGAGTTCAATATGTGTGAGATCTTGCACGCACAATTGATTGATAATATTAGAGCCATCAAGCATGATAAGACCAAAATATTTAGGTTTGGGTATCTAATCATTTATGATGTAGTCAAGGTTGGTGAATCCAATTAAGGACAAACTGACCTTGTAGCCAAACCAATATGCAATGGAAATACACAATAACAATAATAGATCTGCAATGAAACAAAAGTCTTTATTCATGAAAACACCAATTAAATGCAATGTGCCGGGTTGTAAGGCCTTCTCAATTATGGCCAATTACAAAGCAAGTAATAGTCTACAAGATCTCACAGGATCTAAATCTTTTCCCCAACATCAGCATCCAGCTAGTCCAGGTCTGCAACACACAACACACTGGTAGGCACCCAGGAAAGATCTAAAATTGTACTCAAACTTCCAAGAAATCTTCCTACTCCTAAGCTTGTAGGCTACTAACCTTCTTCCCCATAACTGATGCCCCAAACAACTACCCAAGCATCCTATAAATACTAATTCCTAGCCATAAGTCAGCTGATGAAACAATTAAATCTTACAAACAAATATTAAATGCTAAAACATCTGTCGGCTCTCACATAGCCTTACAAAATAAATAAACTCTTCAAAAGATGGCCCCAACGGTCATCAGATCTGCATAGAAGAATTCAACATGCCAAATCTAGGTCCCCACATGTCCAACAGTCAATCCATAACTCGAGGAGCACAACCCATATTAAATGCACCAGTTGGCCAAGCTGATTCATCCAAATAAACTAGTCGGTAAGTAAGAACACCGAGCAATAGAGGAAATAAGCGAATGTCAATCAACCAACCATGCCAAGCATGATCGAGAAACACAGTTATTAGTAACACCTAAGGAAACTAACGCCTTCAGTCACCGAGTGTTCTTCAGAGACCGAGCACCCCGGTAACCATACAAACTGAGCAACCAGTCTCCCAAACCGAGCAGGAACTCCACCAAACCAAGATCAAAACCAATAATCTACCATCAAAGACAAACATATTTTTGGTTGATATAGAATTGCCAAGAACCCTAGGATGCTCCTGCATCAGATACCCCAAGTCAGAAATATTTTCTCATAAAGAAATCAGGAATGCCTCAAGGGAATTAGAACAGGTATGTTGAATCTATTCTTCACCCATATCTCCTCTTGTCCTTCTTCCCAAGTAGTCTTCACTTCATTCACTGTCTCATATAGAAAGTCCTTATGTTTTCCACTTTGTTTATCCCTTTGGTCAGCAATTGATAACAACCAACTCTGACCACTACTGATCACCTCAGTGCCTCGGTAAGGTTCATCCTCCCTAGACTCTTCAACCAAATCAGTATCATCTGCATCTCTCTGTGTCATAAATATAATCAACTGCTGAACCATCTCTGCCAGCAAAACCATCTACTTCTTAATCTCAACAAACTCTTTCGAGATATCATTCTCCTTCTCATTCAAGCTAGACTCAATAGGAATAGGTTCTTCCACCTTGTGCTCCTGAGGTTTGTCACAAGGACAACACTTGATAACTCCACATCCTTTAACCCCTGCCTCCTGTAAAGGTATGAGCTTATGCTGAGCTCCTTCATGCCTAACCACATAGGTATTAGCATGACCATCAAACAACACATTCCTATCAAACTACCAAGGTCTTCCGAGTAACAGATGATAGACATCCATAGGAAATACATCACATAATATCTCATCATGGTAAGATCCAATCTGGAAATTAACCAAGCATTATTCTTCAACTCTAGCCTTAGAAACATCTTGTATCCAACTAATCTCATAAGGATTACGATGCTTCCTCCTTTCCAAATTCAATTTACTAACCATTTCTTCTGAAACAAAGTTCTCAGAAATGCCGCCATCAACTAGAACATTACATACCTTATCTTTGCACTTGCATCAAGTTCTAAAAAAATTCCTCCTCTGCACCGGTTCAGAGACACATGCAGCCAATCTTCTAGTGACAAGACACTCACCTTTCCCTGGAACATTCTGAATGTCTTCTTCAACAACTAATGCAACTCTTTTCTTAGGACACTGCCAACTTCTATGACTAGCTTCACCATAGTTATAACAAGTGCCGGTGAACTCATTCTTCCACCTTCCTTTCTGTCCAACATTCTTAGTAACTTGACCATTGCCAGATCCTACATCAGGCTTAGGATTCTCTATCACATTACTCTTAGCAACTATCTCACCAGTTTTACCACATCAGTTCCTACTATTCTATTTTCCTTCATACTTCCTATTCAGCTTCTCTTCAATCTTTAATACCATCTGATAAGCATCACCAATTGTATTCATCCACATAGTAAGTAACTCTTCCTAAATACTAGGTCTCAAACCATAGACATACCTAGCAACTTTCTCTTTATCAGCTTCAAAATGACTAGTCCTAATAAGGATTCTATAAAAATCCTCAGTATACTCCTTCACCAATTTGTTAGTCTACTTCAAAGCTTGCATCTTCTTAAACATGTCCAATTCATAATCCACCAGAATGAATTTCTTCTTCAACTTGTCAACCATTTGGTTCCACTTAGTGATCTTTTCTTTTCCTCTTCTACCTCTTTCCAACTGAACTTCTCTCCACTAGATATTTGCATGACCCTTTAACTTAGTCTTTGCAAATCTAACCCTATCAGGATCCTCTATTTCTTCATATTCAAAGTATTCATCAATCTTATTGATCTAATCAATCAATTCTTTAGGCCTAAGGCTTCCAAAAAATGTAGAAACTTCAATCTTAGGTCTCTTCCCAATCTTAGACATAGCTTTCAAAATTTGATTCTCCTTAGATTCTCTAGCTTCTTCAACAACTTCTTCAAAATGATCTTCCTCATATTCATCATCACTATCCTCCTTCAAGGTAGGCTTCTTCTTTCTCAACTCCTCTTGTAGGTCTTGCACTTGTTTCTGCAAAGCCCTAAAATCATCAAGACAAAATTCACCAGTAGTTTCTTCTTTAGAGATCTCACGATTTCTCCTTGGAGGCATCTTCAAATCAAGATCTAGATACACAAGATCCACTCGGCTCCAATAGGAATAGACTTCACTCTGATACCACCTGATGTAGTCAATGTTGGTGAATCCAATTAATGACAGACCAACCTTGCAGCCAAACCAATATGCAACAGAAATACACAATAACAATAACAGATCTACAATGGAACATAAGTCTTTATTCATGAAAACACTAATTACATGCAATGTACCAGGCTGTAAGGCCTTCCCAGTTATGACCAATTACAGAGCAAGTAACAGTCTACAAGATCTCATAGGATCCAAATCTTTTCCCCAATATCAGCATCCAGCTAGTCCAGGTCTGCAACACACAACACACTGGTAGGCACCTAGGAAAGATTTGAACTTGTACTCGAACTTCCAAGAAATCTTCTTGCTCCTAAGTTCGCAGGCTACTAACATTCTTCCCCATAACTGATGCCCCAAACAACTACCCAAGCATCCTATAAATATTGATTCCTAGCCACAAGTTGGTTGATGAAAAAATTAAATCTTACAAACAAATATTAAATGCTAAAACATCTGTCAACTCTCACATAGCCTTAAAAAATAAATAAACTCTTCAAAAGATGGCCCCAACAGTCATCAGATCCACATAGAAGAATGCAACATGCTAGATCTAGGTCCCCACACATCCAATGGTCAATCCATAACTCAAGGAGTGTGACCCAAATTAAATGCACCAGTCAGCCAAGCTGATTCATCCAAATAACCTAGTCGGTAAGTAAGAACACCGAGCAACAGAGGAAATAATTGAATGCCAGTCAACCAACCACGCCAAGCATGATCGAGCAACATAGTTATTACTGACACCTAAGGAAACCGATGCCTTCAATCACCGAGTGTTCTTCAGAGACCGAGCACCCCAATAACCATTCAAACTGAGCAACTGGTCTCCCAAACCGAGCAAGAACTCCACCAAACCAAGATCAAAACCAATAATCTACCGTCAAAGAAAAACATATTTTTGGTTGATATAGGACTGCCAAGAACCCTAGGATGCTCTTGCATCAATTTACATGTACTTCCATATACTTGGAAAGGTCTTAGATTTGGACTTAGACAAAAGTATGCCTACAATGCCTCAAATATCTATTAAGGCATCTACTGAGAACACATTGAAGGACTACATGGAGCTAGAATTGAAGACATTCAGGATCAAAAAATAGATGAGGTACAGGATACCAGAAAGTATTGTTGAGAAATGCAAAGACAACATTAACTAACATAACATGTATGGAAGCAATTGAGCCTAGAACAAAGTGGATCCATCCACTTGGTTATGAGGTAGAGGAACCAATCTTGGAAGCATACGCACAAGTATCACTATCAGTACCTAAGGACCCTAGTGAACCTAGATGGGGAAATTATGAAGAAAGACAAGGAAAGTTGATGTAGTTCTTAACAGTGCAGCAACTAAGAGGAAAGCCTCTAAGATTACATCTGAGATACTCAAAATTCATGCTGTAACATAGGAAGATCTTGACAAAGAAAGAGAAATAAAGACAGCCTTGGAGATTGAGAGCGCATCAATAGTGGAAGCTAAAACTGATGATCCTAAAATGAAGAAAGTCAAGATTGAAAAGACTGATGATCCAAATGATAAATAGGGTAAAATAGATGTTATCCCTTCCACGCCCAAAGATACAACATCACCTCCTGAAAATAAGACAATAACCAAGAGGAAAAAGGAGACTGGTGCAAGCCACCCATCCTTGTGGACAACCAGAAGTCAAAAAAAGAACACTCAAGCATCTCTGCAGGTAGTTTTCAGACCTAGTCTTGAAGTGTTGAAAACAAGGATTATTGAGGAAGGCATAATTGATCAAATAGGGAAATTCTATGAGAAATATAGTGAGATTGATAAATCAAAAATTCATGGAATGATAATTAAACATATGCTCAAGTTCAAGAAGATGGTCTTAGAACTTAAGATAGTAATTTCAGACAATGTATGGAACATCTTGGAATTCTCAAAAATACAGGCCATTGAGGAGGATCTAAGAATAAGAGAAAGATTCTAGATGAAAGCCTCCCTATATGTTCTCTAGAAGAGAAAACATTATTGTTAGATCTAGTGAAGTCACACCTAAGAACTAAGTCAAGAACTCTGCACTTAATGGATATGAACTATGAGTTGGTAGCTAAAGAAATCGAGAAAGCTTTAGAGAAATTTTTCCTGGATAGGCTCATGTACCCATCTACTATGCCCACAACTCAAGTGCCCTCTAAGGAAGCCAAGGAGTCAGAGACCACCAATGTAATAGTAATAGGTCCTTAGGATTCAGCACCTACAGTGGTAATACCTGTAGAGGCAGTGAAGTTTGTGCCCATGACTGAGACACAAAAGGATGACACAATATTTATTGATAATGTAGAGATAGCAATGGCGGCCACAGACAATGAATTGGATAAATTTGAGAAATCTTTTGTAAGCACACAAGAGGTTGAAATTCTATGCAGTGACAATTCACCTAAGATACAAGAAGAAGTGTTAATAGAGGTGTTGAGTGTCATTTTTACACGAGAACAATGACTAGGAATTTATGTAAGAAAATCCCCCTCTTGGAAGACTGATGGAATCAATCTCAAGGTTACTTCTAGCTAGGTCTCAACCGCTTGGATAGCTCAACGGAAGACATATATGAATCTGTTAACAAGGAGGCCTTTGCTAGTTCTTCTCTCAAGGGAAACTGTAAATAAAACTTTAGGAAACCAAAATATCTCTCCTTTTTTATATGATTTTCAGATTTAGGAATAAAAGAAATGCTAATTTAATTAATCTATTGAAAAGAACTTGCAAGGAAGGTTAGAAGATGTAAGGTAACAAGAGATTTGAATGAAATTGCTGAAAAGAAACATAATGGACATATGCTAGCATCACACCACCATGCGAATTAAGTAACCAAGAAGATAAAGAAATCCATAAAATAGAGATCAGATCATGTCACAATCTTTAGCTAAATGGATGCAATCATCAATGGAATTGAACAAATGCAGATGTATGATAATCCAAAACTCATCGGATCATGAAGCCACCCTAGATGCACGCACATGTGAGACAAGTTAATCTTCAAGCACTGAAGAATAATCTTCTCAGAGATTTGTCACAACACAACAATATGATACTAGCAAACACCAAACTAATAAATCGTAGAATAAAAATCATTAAACAACCAATTGTCTCTTTGAAATAAAGAATGAGCAATTCACACATTCACAAATTTTGCATAGATAGCAGATAAATCACACCATGAATGAAGCACCAACTGTACATGTCATATTACTGATCAAGTTGACCTTCATTACATCATTTTATTATAATTTATAGAGTTGTGCTCTTATTTTTGTAGCTAGGGTTTGGCTGCAACTAAAACTTGAAAGTAAATCTAAACTAGAGATTTAATTAAAGAAACTACTGCTAAAACTTGGCTAAACTACCCTAGCATAGAATTAAACCTCGTGCATTACAAAGCTTTGAATAAATTATGCATTAAAAAAATTAGAAATGGAGCTGGAACTTGTGCATGTGCTTGATAATCTTCATGTTTCTGCCCTTGATCTTTGGCTCTGGCTTCTCCACGTGGAATCAACTGGAAGAGATCCCAAAATCATGCACAAACGATCCCAAAAAAGAAGCCCAGCTAACTAGAAAATGATCTCTGAGATAACTAGAGTTAACTTTCAAACGTGCCAAAAAATGCCCAAATCGAGACAGTTGGTCCGAAAAACTCAAGCTCCAAAATTAACTAAGCACTAAGTCATCCATCTCCAAAATTTTTGAACTTTGAACTTTTCGGTGGCCGAAAATCTGGCTCTACAAAAATGGCTAACTGTCAAAACTGCATTTTCTATACACAAAATTTGGCAAGTCTTGGACTGGATGCTTATTGGCTAGGGGACATTTTTGGATGTGCTTTCTTGAATCTATCTACAATCTCTAGAACTTCATCAAAGTTTGACATCTTAATCCCTTGAAGCACTTCTTTTTGCCTACCTTGAAAGTCAGCTAACTCTTTTGCAAAAACCTTTATTTCCTCTTCATGAGATAGCATTTTACGGATCTCCTCCTTCTGATAAAACATCAGTTGGAGGTCCTCCTTAGTCTTTACTCCCTGAAATATCTCTAAGTATTGGTTGATGATATCATTCACTGAATACATAGTTTTCTTGTCCTCTTCATTGAACAGATCTAGGTCTAGACCCTCAAAGAACTTCTGCAATCTTTTAAGGACCTTTTAAAATATAGCCAATGTTGTCATTATCTCCTAGATCCACTACTCAAAATTGTCCAACTCTGAACCTTCATATATTTTTACCAAGAGCATTGCTTCCTTATTACTGTCAACTCATCTAACACCTTTTGCTAGTTTAGAATCATTTCTTCTACACCATTTTCTTCACTCATGATCTCGATGAGGGAATTTATTCTTGCCAAAATGCTTTGAATAGGTCTTAGACTCCTCCTAAGAGATAGACTAGCAAATTGTTCAAAATCCAGCTTCCAATCAGCACAAGCCTATACAAAAGAAGGTGGTACATCTGTATCAATTTCCCCTTTCTTCTACAAAATTGACTATAATGAGGCCTCAGGGTTATCAGGGTCAATTGGATCCATTGTCTTCAAAATGAATCTTTTCATGGCTTCATTCTAGTCTACCAGAGCCTTTATCCTTTCTTCATCTTTATCCATGAAGCTGAGAGCATACTTCAACTCTAGAGTAGCCAAGGTTTTTCTACCTTCTCTAGTGGGCTCCCCCAAGTCTACCTCTTCCAACACATAGTCATCTAGAGTGATTTCACTTATACTAACATCCATTATGGGAACAACCACCTATGCCTTCCACCTACCTACTTGGTCTTGTGTTACATAGGACAATGTTCTTGCTCACGTAATTGATGTCATTTGGTGGAAGGCTTGCCCTAGTGTGGTCATATCTACCTTATCATCTGTGTACACTCTGACCCTTGGCTGTATCTCTTTGGTGAACCAAGTGGGCTTGGAGAAAGCATTCAATGGCTCATATGGAGTAGCCAGTGTGGAAGAAGTTACCAGGAGGTCTGTTTCCATTTCCTCTCGACTCTCTTCTTCCTTTTCTATTCCCTATTCATCTCCTATATTCTACTCACCTTCCCCCTATGTCTGTTCCTCTTCATCAGCTATCTACTTCTCATCAATGATTTTTTCCTTTGTATCTGTTTGTTGTTCTCCTCCTTAGTTTGTGGCTCTTCTTCAGCCTATGATTCCCCTTGTTTAGTGGGCTCCTTAGATCCTATGTTCCCTCATTCCATCTTCTCCTCACTAGAGACCTATACTTCTTTCTCTAGTTCCTGTGAGCTTTGAGGCATTTCATCACTGAGGACCTGTGGTGAAGGCATGTGAACTTGAGGAGGAATATTAAGTGGGGGAGGTGTAGGAGACACTAGTGGAGGTCAAGTTGGTAGGGGAACATGGGATGATGAAAGTTGTTTGGGCAGTAGAGTAGTTCGTACTGGAGTGGAATGTGGAGTGGTAGGAGGTGTTTGATGTAGAAATTGAGGTGGAGTTGGATGCAAAGGTGGAGACAGAGGTGGAATGGAGACTAAGGGGACCTGTGTAGCTGCATCCTCTTCTGAGGTGACCCCAATAGACGACTCTTTATCTAGCTCTATATTCTCCTTAGGAACCTAAGCCATCTCAACATTAACTTGTTCTTGAGGTTTTTTTTGTACATCCTCCCCCATACCACTAAAAAGGATAGTGAACTGAGTGGGAACTTGTTTCTTAGACTCCTTGAAGCCATGCAGTCCTACAAAATCTATGATTACAAACTCATCATCACCAAGGGCATCCAGATTTACTGGTTCTCCCTATGTAGCCCCTTGACTATCCTTAGGATCATTTTCCATTACTCTCCTTCTCTTCGTGAATCCCACAGATCAAGTTCTCTTACTAAGAGGTACTTCATCTAGTTTAGCCTCATCCTCCTCCAATAGGGTATCCATCTGTGTGGGCATTGAGCCTTTCTTCCTCTTGTAGACATTTCCCTTGGTGACCCTAGTTGGCTTGGGTCCTATGATTTTGAAATTTTTTTTCTTTGTCATGCTTGGAGAATCAAGACCACTGGATGAAGGCATATCTGGTGGTGTAATACTTCAAGTCATCCTAGTCTTTGCCTTCTTAGAGTGCATGGCTGGACCATATGCAGTGGGGCACTCATGTCTATATATAGTTTTCGGCTTTAGAGGAGCAGCCTCTTTGAACTGTGGTTTCAATATCTTTTCTCCCTTCTTCTTTTCTTTGGAGGGCTGCTTAGGGAGTTGTTTCATTGGGAAAGGATGGGCAATCCATGATTTGGTCACCTTGACCACATGTTGAGCTCTGAACTCAATATCATCATTTTCATCTTGATCTATCTCCACATTTAGGATAGCCCTTGTGTACACCTTATCTGTGTTATATATAGAATCCAAAATGTTATCAGAGTCAGCATCCACCTCCTTCTATGGAATCCTTAATGAAAAAGCACCTTGTGCTAGCTATAGACTGATCAGGCAATAGTCACAGACTCTTACTTCATATTCATCTACACAATTTGCCCACTGGTCCTCAATATGTGGTTCATGAATGTAATGTCTCCCCATTATGTGGCTGAATGTACCAATGGGATCAAAATGAGGCCTCACCAAATTGTAGGTTAACAGTGGGAATTCATCCCATTCCCCAGTCAGAGACTTGTAGACCTTCATGTCCGGCACGCAGTGGGGGCTGATAGAAATGGGAAAGTCCTAAGAATGCTTTTTCTTATGCTTAATATGGTCATGGGCATCAGATAACTACCTTGCTATTTCTAGGAGAACTACCCTATCAGAAGGGTATCTTGGTAACTTCTTTGGTGCTAGGGTGCTTCCTACCACCCGAATGGAAGTGAAGGTCATGATCTATATGTAGAATTCCCCAAGGGCCTTTTCTTTTGTTGCTGCTTCTATGGACAATCTCTTAGCATAATCTCCCTCAATGGAGTGTATGATGGTGAATATGAAAGCATCATTTACAATTTTGAAGTCCGGGCTGTTATGTGTGTAGAAATATTTCCTTACCAATTGAGGATAAAGTGTGAATGGCCAGGTGTTCTGTTCCCCTATTGCCCCAACTTTGATCAATCCCGAATAAACTAACCTGGTGGCTAGCATGTACATGACATAAGATGTCATGTAAAAATGAGGATCCATTTTTACTCAAACCATCTGCTCATCAAGATTGTCACTTAGAATGGAGGCCCAGTCAAACCTGGCTTGCCTCTCCCTTATCTTCTAGATTAGTAAGATCATCCATGGCTCCAATTGAGAGGACTTTTCTAGTCCATACACTCTACTAATCATTGTTATTATAGCTTGGATGTCTTCTTGCATATACCCCCTTCTCATGTCAATCCTGTCCAATTTTTTTTTGGGCAAGGACTGCATCAGATACTCATTATTCACTATGTTGTGGGCCCTTTGTATATCTTTATTGTAAAATTCCATCCCTTTGTTGATATGGAAATTGAAGAACTTATCTACCCCTTTGGGAAATTGGAAGACATCTTCGATGTTATCTAGCCTCTAGTCTAAAACTACCTTGCCAATACTTTTTTTCACCATGCGCTTATCGGGCACATACTGGCTGGCCAATGTGTTGATCAAGTCCTCTAATAGAATGGAGACTAGATGAACCACTGTGTTCACTTGAGAGCAGTGTACTAATGAAGTGCAGTCTTCTGATCATCCTACTAGTTGGGCACATTTGTTCAGGTAGTCATTCCAGCTCACGTTCCTGACGTTTGTGTCTGTTATGCCTGTATGTAAGTTGGTCACCTTAGAAGGTGGATGGTACCCTTTGAATTGATATTTAATTAGAGGTGATGGTACTACCTTTTCAGCCATATCTACAAAGAGGAAAAGCCATGGATCAGTAACCTGATAGGAAAAAACTTCAAAAAATAAAGTACATTGCCAGAATTAAGCTCAAAAGGGGGTCAAAGGAAACATTTTCAGCCTTTTGGACTTTTGGGGGTATGAAACCTTCGAAAGGATGAAAAGAAGCTTGTTGAATCTGCTTCAAAAATACCCTCCTTTCAAATTTTTTGGTGAGTCAGAAGTGTGAAACCTTCACAGGCCGACAACTCCGAATCATCGATGGTTGTTTGAGCCTGGTTTACTTTCGGCATTTCGGAGGACAATATTTTTCGGTGTGTGCCAAAAATAAAATGCCAAAAGCTATGAAGGACTTGGAAAAATTCAAGCTCTGAGAATTTTGGAAGTTTCGAACCCTAAAGGTTCGAAACTAGGGTTTCATAGTCAGAATTTAAAATGATTCTGATGGGGAGTTTGACCACAAAATTGCCAAGGGGATGCAAGGTGACTACCTTGCCGACCCCCAAGGCCGAAAAGGCCAACACTAAAATAAAATAGAACCAAGGGAAGGTGCGAAAAGGCCAAAAACACACAAACCCTAGGCTACGATAGACTGAAAAGGCCAAAACACAAGAAACCCTAACCTAAGACCAAAAAATGCAAAAAAGAAACAAAGGGAGAGCAAAGGAGGGAAAACCAACCTCAAAAATAGGAAATAGGAAGATGACGACAAAAAAGGAAAGTCAAAAATTGGAGACAAGCAACAAGCGGCGTGAAGAGCTTCGGAGACAAGAGAGCGGGAGCAAAAAAGTGAGGGTTAAAACCTGCTTGGTGTCTTACATAGGCAAATCCCAATGAATGATATAAGCACCCTGGTCAGTCAGCCTTTCGACCTTTTTTAGGGTGTCAGACCTTCGAAAGCCTGAAGGGTTGACTCCCCTTCAAGAGTCAGACCTCTGAAACCCCAGACCTTCGACAAGTCCAAAAAATTTGCTAGGGCTGAGAAACTCAGGTAGTGCTCCAACTCCTCTAGCTCTTTCAACTTTTTGCACTTTCGGATGTCTAAAATTGTGAAAGAGCAACAAGGCCGAAAAGGCTAAAAAAATAGACAACAAACAAAATAGGAAAAACACAGAGGGAAACAAGAAAAACTAGCAAAAAGTAGAAGGGGCCCCCCTAAGGCCAAAAGGATAAAAGGGGAGCATGGTTGTGGGACCACAACAAATAGCCCTGAAAAAGAAAGTGAAATAACCCAAGTTTTCCTGAGCTAGTCTACCTCAAGACAATCCGAGCCTACAACGAGCCAAGCACAAGATCTTTAGATCGAATAGTTTTCTCATCATCACCGAAATGGAGAACACCATAACATCTGCATCCAATGTGTGAGCATGTGTATTCAAATTTCCTGAGAAATCCTTCACTAGAAGCTCTTGCTGATCGTCGACCAGTCATTGCCAGACCATTGCCCACAAATATGAAGTCAGCCATAAGTCAGTTTAACCTTTCTCTACTGCTAAGCGGGCGTTTATAGCCCTGGTAGAGGTTTCTAAAGTCACCCTTCTCCAACTACAGACAAGCTTTTAATGGGAGTTTTAAACTCCTTTGGAGGGCTCTTAGACTTGATTTTCATTAGTTTTTAAAACTGATTCTTTGAACCATTATGTCCTGAACACTTTGCCTTGGATTTCATTTGACATCTACTACTTTGATACTCCTTGTGGTGTTTTGTTAGATATCATTTCTTTGCTCTATTTTCTTCTTTCTTTTCTCTTTTTTCTTTTGATACAAGGGAAAGACTTAGACTGTACTACCCTAGCTTTGAGCATTCTTCTGTTTATCTCATCTTTATGTGTTCCCCCTTTTATTTCCTTTCTCTTTTTTAGTCCATGTTCTAGTTAGGAGAAGGGTTATGACTTCCTGCTTAGGATTAAATTTGGAAAAAAAATTGAAATCTAATTTTTCAAATTTTACTATGTTTTAGTAAACTGCATTTTTTAGGGTCTTCAGTGCATTTCTGGGAGCCGGGACTAGAAAGTTATGCCTTCTCCAAGTGGACCTAATTTTTATATATAGTTTTTTTGATAATTTTTGATAGTTTGAATAGTTTATTTGTAATAAATATTATGATGGATCTTCATTTCATTTCCAAGGTATTTTGATCACCCTTGGGATCCATCAGACTTGTATAAACTCAAATATTCGAATAGAATGTATCAGTTTTTGGTTTGCAATCTTGTTGTTCTCCATTTTCATGTTGAATTCTACAATACAACAGGTATCACACTAGGTATTGTCATCTGGTTTTCATAAATCAGATCAGTGGTATTAGAGCGGGAATGCTCCTTTATGCCAATTTACACATCTTCCTACCAAAGATTAGGATTGGATACACAAGATTTGTCAAAATACCCACCTTTGAGACACACACAATCAAAGATGTCAGATGATGACGTTAAGAAGTTGGTCGAGGAAGCTTTAAATAAGCAATGTGAGGAGATGATGAGTCAATTTTCATGCCTCCTACAGAATCAAAAACCCTCTAAATCAGAAACATCATTTCATGGAAATACCCCTTTCCAAGTGCAGGTCAATTTTGACATCCCAAATTTTGAAGGAAAGGTCAATTATGAAGCTGTTGATAACTGGTTATCAAAGTTGGATAGATACTTTTCTGTAAATAATTTCTCAGATGTAGAAAAGATAACATTTTCTCTCCTCAAAGCTGAAACCCATGTGAAATTAGCATGGGAAACCAAAGTCACAAATAAAGAATGAGAATCATTTGTTGAAGATGGTTTTGAAATTTCTCTTGATAAGAAGCCCACATGGGGAGAATTTGTGGAATACATAAAAGAAGCTTACCTTCTGGAGGATGTATATGAACAAAAATACATAGAGTGGCAGCTTCTTTGACAAAAGAGGGATCGGTCTGTGCAAGATTACACCAACACATTCCAGTCACTTTCAGCCAAACTCGGTATTGATGATTCAAAGAAGCATCGAATTTTGAAATATCAGAGTGGACTTCATAGGTATATTGAAACAGAGATGGAATTTTTGAATATTGAGACATTGGCAACTGCCTATAAATATGCTACAAAAATTGAAGATAAATTCAAGCAGAAATGGAAGAGGGACTACTTTACAAACAACAAGACAAGGGTTGAAGGTGGCAATAAATTTGTAGGAAAATAGGTGACCAAGGAACCTCATTCAAATTCACCCAAGAACACATGGTGGTCTACTAAAAAGACACAAATAAACACATGCATGTGGTGTGAGATGCATAAGTCCCCAACCCATAACACAAAGGATTGTCGAAGTATTAAAAATTTGATGACATAAATACGATGAGAGGAAGCTGAACCTAAATCGTCACTAGTAGATAATTTTGAGAAAGAGGAGAATGATTCCATCATAGAAGAAAACCCATATGCCATAGTTGGAACTGCTAAAGTATTGCCTTGTGAAGATGAAGAGAGACTTTTTCATTCATAGATGTGGGTTGATGGAAAGCCTCTACATTTTATTGTTGACAGTGGAAGTCAAAAGAATTTGATCTCTAGGGAGACAGTCAAAAGATTAAATCTGAAAGTGACAAGACACCCATAACCATACTCTATGGGATGCGTAAATGAGGGACAAGATATTCATATAAATCAACAGTGTCATTTTCCATATTCAATTAAGCCTTTCAAGGATGAAGTGATATGAGATGTAGCACCATTGGATGTATGCAATGTCTTGCTAGGGCAGCCATACATGTATTAGAGGTATGGGGTGTATGAGTCCAGGCCACGTAGTGTTACAATCAATCTTGGTGGGAAGAGGTATCGAATACTAGAGGTATGTCCAACACAAACTACTTCTTTAATTAGTGTTAAACAATGTAAATGCTTGATTTCTCAAACTGGAGCTTTTGTTCTACACATGATTCACCCTGAACAAAAAAATTCAGTTGTTCTTAATACACATGCTAAGGTAATAGAGAATAAACAAAATCAAATGGATAAAATTTTGAAAGAATATCATAGTGTGTTTAAACCACCAGTGGGAGTACCAACACACTGTCAAGTCAAGCACTCTATTGATTTAATGCCAGGCACACTGCTACCACATGAGCCAATATATAGGATGTTAGTGTTGGAAAGTGATGAGATTAAGAGACAAATTTAGGATTTGATTTATAAAGGACACATTCGTCCAAGTGCTTCACCTTGTGGAAGTTCAATTGTCCTTGCTAAAAAGAAAGATGGGACATGGAGGCTTTGTATTGATTATAGAGCATTAAACAAAATCTGTGTTAAAAATAGATATCCAATCCCTCGAATTGATGATTTGTTGGACCAACTTAGGGGGGATAATTTCTTTACAAAAATTGACTTGAAGTCTGGATACCACCAAGTACCAATTGATCCAGCAGATGTGTGGAAGACTGCAATTAAATCTAAGGAAGGTTTTTTTGAATGGTTGGTCATGCTTTTTGGCCTAACAAATGCCCCAGCCACATTTATGAGATTGATGAATGATGTGCTTAGACCATTCATTGACTCTTTTGTAGTTGTTTATTTGGATGACATACTCATCTTTAGCAGAACTTGGTCTGAGCATTTGCAACATGTTGAACAAGTTCTTTCAACTCTGCAAAAACACAAACTTTATGCCAACATTGAGAAGTGTTCTTTTTTTTTATGCAAAGTATTCAATAATTAGGGTATATCATTGATATTGAGGGTGTTCATGTTGATTCAACAAAGATTCAAATAATCTAAGATTGGCCATCCCCTAAAAATTTCACAGAGCTTCGTAGCTTCTTGGGATTAGCCAACTTCTATCACAGATTTGTGTTTGGTTTCTCACACATATCATGGCCTCTTAATCAATCACTAAGGGTTGGAGCACAAGAAAAAATTTAGTGGATAGAGGCAAAGCAACAAGAATTTGAGGAGTTAAAGAAAAGACTATGTTCAACACCAATATTGGTCCTTCTAGATCTACACCAAGAATTTGAGATAGAAACAAATGCATCTAATTATGCTCTTGGTGTGGTACTCACACAACATGGGCATCCTATTACCTATCACAGTGAAAATTTTTCTGATACAGTACATAGGTATCCCATCTATGATAAGGAGTTATATGCCATTGTTCAAGCCTGCAAACAATGGAAACAATATATACTGGGAAAGGAAACTATTATACATATAGACCATAAACCACTTTAATTCTTGCAAACATAAGGGAAGCTGCAGAATGATAGACATCAATGGTGGTCAGCCTATATCTACAACAATTTCACCTCAACACTTGTCATAAAAAAGGAAGTAGTAACAAGGTGGTAGATTGTTTGAGTAGGCCTCCAATTGTAGGTTTGACAATAGTGTTGGATTCATGTGGTCATCAATCATCAACTTGGGAACAACTATATGGTACTGACCTTGATTTTTCTAACATCTATGGTAATTTGGTAGAAGGAAAGTTTGTCCCTGATTTTCACTTGCAGGATGGGTTGTTTTGCCATAACGGTCACATATGTGTACCCACCAAGGAATGAAAGAAAATGATATGGGAATCTCACTATAGTCATGTTGTAGGACATTTTGGTATTGGTAAGACTACTACTATCCTTCAAAAGTATTTCTATTGGCCAAAACTAAAGGAGGATATCATTTCACATATACAAGCTTGTGCAACCTGTTTATTTACAAAGCCAACAAACCATAAGTTGGGTATATACTTACCATTACCTATTCCTGATAAGCCATGGCCATCTGTTTCAATGGATTTTATGTCTAGACTTCCAACTACTAGGCGAGGGCATGATTGTGTATATGTTGTGGTAGATAGGTTTTCTAAAATGGCTATCATGGTGGCATGTAAAAAGATGATTTTTGTAGAAGATACTACCAAGATATTTTTTGAACATGTTTGGGTTCATTTTAGTTTGCCAAAAACCATTATTTCTGATAGGGATAGCAGGTTCATCAGCAAATTTTGGTCTGCACTATGGGCTAAAATGGACACCAAGTTGACAAAGTCCAGAAAATTCCATCCCCAAATAGATGGGTAGATAGAAGTAGTGAATCGAATGATTATTCATATTTTACAGATGTATCATTCCAAACATCCTTGTAGATGGGATGAAATCTTACCCTATGTGCAACACAGCTACAACTGTGCACTCCATAGTACCACAGGGCACAGTCCATTTGAGGTTTTTCTTGGGTACCAACCATTGGCACCTATGGATGTAGAAATACCATCTCTACAATCTAATAGTCCATTGAATGGTGACAAGGAGGTAGATAAAGTAGAAAAATTCATTGATAACATTAGAAACCTCCAATAGCAAGTTCATGAGATCTTGGAGCAGAGTAATCAGAAGTATAAGGAAAGGCATGATAAACATAGAACTCCTCATAAGTTTCAGATTGGTGACAAGGTATGGTTACATCTTCGGAAAGAGCGCCTGCATGGACCAAATTAGAAGCTTCATCCTCTTTGTTATGGTCCATATACTATTATGAAACAAGTTGGTGAGAATTATTTTGAACTTAATTTGCCGTCATTTTTGGGACTGCATCCAGTTTTTAATGTAGAATTGTTGAGACCCTATTTTCCTCCTTTGTTGGATATTTCCCAATCTACTAAACACATTCAAGCTACAGAGTTAAATCCATCTACTACTGTTCCAGTCCAGTGTGACCATGTTACTGAAGTCATTTTAAAGACTTTGAGAAATCGGAACATTCCTTTGTATCAGGTGGTTCGAGCTGGCCAGCATTCTCATCAAGGCAAGTGGTTTACTAAGGAACAAATTGAAGAATAATTTCCTCATCTATTGCAGTAGATTAGTGCAATGGGGCCCATTTCCTCTCAAGGGTGGAGGAATGCTCATGATTAAATTTGGAAAAAAACTGAAATCTAATTGTTCAAATTTTACTATGTTTTAGTAAACTACATTTTTGAGGGTCTTCAGTGCATTTCTGGGCTTGGATGATGTGCGGAAGTAGTAACATTCCTACTTCTAATATTTGGCTCTAGATAATTTGAATACCTTTCCAACGCATAAAACAGTTTGCAAATTGGAGTGGGGACTAGAAAGTTATGCCTTCTCCAAGTGGACCTAATTTTTATATATAGTTTTTTGATAATTTTTGATAGTTTGAATAGTTTATTTGTAATAAATATTATGATGGCTCTTCATTTCATTTCCAAGGGATTTTGATGACCCTTGGGATCCATCAGACTTGTATAAACTCAAATATTTGAATACAATGAATCAATTTTTGATTTGCAATCTTGTTGTTCTCCATTTTCATGTTGAATTCTACAATACTGGAGGTATCACACCAGGTATTGTAATCTAGTTTTCATGAATCAGATCACTTCCAGGCTCCCCTCATGACCATGGGCATTTCCTGGCACTGACTAGCATCTTACCATGGGAGGCTCGTGACTCGGTATCCCTTTTATGTTATCTCTAGTGAGCATTTATTGTCACTTAGTATCGAAATCATTAGTCGGTGAAATACTAGACCAGTCGGTAAATACAAGGAGACAGGAGTAGTTGGTAAAGCTTAGTAAAGCAAGTTAGTTGACTATATGCACTGATGTATCTTATAGTCTACTGAGCACACATTCACACCGATGGATAGTTTACACCGAAGTCTTCTAGCATACACCGAACAGAGTAAAAAAGCACTATCGAGGATAATAGAAATGACTTATGAATCAGTGAAGGCACAATTTTCAAGATAGATAGTTATAAAAAACTGATACACGTGTAAGCTAGATTATTTCAAAATCAGTGTAAAGATATGAAAAGGAATATAGTTTGTTACAAGATCGACGATTGACGAAATTCAAAGATCTGACAGTGATACATCAACCAAGAAAGGTAAAGCGGTATAATCTATGAACATGGTTAAGAGGAATAATCTAACAGATGTAAATCAAACGGTTTAGAAAATCCAGAACTCTATAAATATATCATTCTAAGAATGATGAAGTTTGATGAGACAAAAAATTGATACAAGCACTGAATAGACCAAACTGAGCAGAATTGGTTATTGAGAAGTGTTCAGAATTGACAGACCAAACCAAGCATCACAGAGCAGATCTACACTGGAAAGGTGACATTTATACAGTACTTATATGATTTTTTATCAGACAATCTAGTTGTCAATCAAAGCAGATACATTTTCTATTGCTTTCTAACAATTGTAATAGAACTATCAAAATCTCTTAATTGAGTGGATTTAACAGTCCTATTGTAAATCTCTTAACTGAGTGCACACTTAGCAGTGTTGTCAAAATCCTATAACGAGGTAGATCTAGCTGATCTTTTGTTACTCCTAATAGGGTAAGATCACCAGAAGTGATCACATTTGTAGCCTTAACAGGTAAAATCTTTCTATTTGCAGACTAGTGAAGATTTGTGGGTCTCATCCCGACCACAATTTTACCTTCTAATAGGGGTTTCTGCGTAACCAAATACTTGTGTTATGTGATTGCATTGATGGTATAATGATTAATTAGTTTCATATATGATGTTTTATGCAATTTGATGCAAGTTATTTGATCGGTTAAAGTATTTAATGTTAAATCAGAATGAAGGATTTAAATGAAAAGTTTTGGTAGATATTGATTCACCCCTCCCCTCTCGATATCTGTCTCTCCTAATTTCCAACAATTGGTATCAAAGCTAAGTTCTCTTATTGAACAGTCTAACCACTGAAGGGTAAAGATCTAAAGACATGCAGAGATATAAGCTTGATAAGTCTATTGAGAATCAAAAACTTCAACTACAAATTTTTGTGGAACAGTACAAGAAAGCCAAGACTGAATTAAAGGATTTACTGGTACAGAGAAAGAACATTGCAATTGCACAAGGTGAGATCGGTTATCATGAAGAAATTTTTGAAGATGCATTTGATCATAGTGGATCTAGCTCAGGAAGCATCTCTGATGGATCTGAAAGTACTATCACTGACCTATCTAAAAGGAACTAGCAGCTATCTGATCAAGTGAAGGCTTTACAGATTGGACAAGAAACACAAATGGTAAGAATGGTAGAAATATTGAATAATGCAAGACAAGATGAGAAAGACAAGATGAGAAAGACAAGCTGAGCAAGACAAGCTGAGCAAGACCGTAACCTAGCCATTGAAGCTAGAAGACTGATGAATGAACAATTATAAGCCAAGGAAAGTGAAATACAAAGACTTATTGATCGTCACTTTCAAGTGTCTAATCAGGTTCTAATTGCAAATCAAGAAGTAAACTGGATCAATGGTGAACTATCAAGGAATCTTGAAGATATGGCAAGATTGAGAGAAGAAAATGAAAAGTTGAGGAATGACCTAAAGAATCAACAGCAATACAATGAGATGAAAAAGTTGGCTAAAGAAAGTTCAAAGAAGATTGATGATTTCCTGGACAATCAGAGAAGATTTGGAAGCAGGGCCGGTATAGGTTATACTGGTGAAGGTGAATCATTGAAACATACTGAAAAGATCAGTAACAATTAAGGTCATAAATCTAAAGTACTCACTTGCTCTCACTGTGGAAAGCCTGGACACACTTCTAACGTATGCCGAAGCAAAGCTAAAGGGTATCCTCCTATTACTACTATAAGATTTGATGGTTACTGCTATTACTGTGGAAAGTATGGACATCAAGCATTTGAATGCAGATCTAGACAAAAGGACAATATCGAAAAGACTACTATAGGGAAGATATGTTACACATGTAACAAGCATGGTCACATTGCAAGTGAATGCAAAGCTAAGATGAAGCAAGTCTGGACTCCTAAGCAGAAAACTTAGAAGAAGTCATATCAACCAAAGAGGGAAGGTAATGCATATGTATGGGATTATAATACATGGACTAGTTGCACTGCTTGTGGCCGGTATGGATATATTGTTGCTAACTGCTACAGGGCACATCGCATAAGAAATTCAAGATATTGGGCAAGCACACCGATGGCCTGTATGCACTGTCACAAAGTCGGTCATGTGGCAAAGACTGTAGAGATCGAGTACTGGATGAGAATCATGTATTTGAGAGTGGATACACTATTTTAGATATCATGAAGATGAGGAATACTATGTGGAAGAAAGCAGAGAAGGTGACTGCTGAATTGAGTAACACTGTCGGTGAAACCTCATCCTCTGGACAGGGTGACATTGGTAACTCCACTTAAGGTGACTAAGGTATGCATGGAACTGATACTTTGAAAGATCATATTTTACATACTGTTCCTTATACTTGAAGAGTTAATGCCAAATCTGCATGAATTAAGATGCACTATGGTTATATTGTGTGAGCTAACAATGTTATACAAGTCGGTAAAGGCAAGACCGAGAATGAAGCACCGATTGATAATTGATCAGCAAGGTTAACTGAGGAAATAGTGTAAACTAATGAAATTGGGTGTCAACCAAATAAAACAGCTGTAATACACTATGAAGTTAGGTCAAGCATTTATTGAAAATATTTGAGCAAGGAATTTTGGAAAAGTCTATAAATAGGCTAGAATCGAGTTCATTATTTACATTGCAAGCATCGGAGAATGAATTTTTCAAATTAACCAAGAGTTCAAGCTAAATATTTCTACAGAGATTCAAGACACTTTCATCTTGAACTGACAACTATTCTTCAACTATCAAGTAGGTTTTTCGGATATACTTTTAACTTGCGCTCACTGTAATCACTGAAACCCTAGTTTTCTTGATGGCATCACATCTACCGCAACTAAATCACAACAAGGTGAAGAAGAGGTTGAATTCATAGTTAGGGCACATTTTAAAGAAGATAAATTCAAATCACACCCTAGAGTCACATCACAGAATGATCTAATGGGAGCATTCTCTAGCAGTCCTGAGAGGGTTTTATTAACTGAAGATGTTAGAGCATATATCCATTGCAAGATCAGTGAGGTAGGAACGTATGAACTGATTGCTGCACTTCAAGGGGTTCATGACATAAATGGATAGTTGAAACCAAAGTATAAACTCTTGGAAGAGGTAGGGTTAACTGGCATTCGCTATTTTCCTCAAGATTTTAAGAATGAATGGATAAGAATTGTGTTGAGCTGATATCACGATGGAAAATTTTGGTTGGACAACAAGCCTGTCGAAGTAACAATGAAGATGATAAGCACTATTATAGGTTATCCAACTACTGATAAAGTGAAAGCATTTCACAGTTCTGCTAGACAAGAAGTTGAACAAAACATAGGTGTAGAATGGGATGGAAGAGCGCTGAAAATAAACAAAATCAAAGATCCTACTATAAAATTTGCAGCTCATGTTATCGTGTATAAGATATTTCAATCGATTCGATTGAATAGTGTACTGACAAATATTGTGGATATGGCCTACAAGATTGTGAAAAAGAATCACCAAGTTGACCTAGTAGACATCATGTTCTGACAGCTAGCAGACAACATGAAGGTCATAAGATCAAAGAAGTCTAATACATGTCAATTCGGTTCTTTACTTGTATGTTTATTCTTGTATATACAAAGGTTTGTACCTAGCATTGGGAAGGTTGTATGGAAGAAGGAAAAACCTGTTGCACAAAAAATTAGTGATCATATGAAATCTCTTAGAGATAATGCAAATAAGGAATTTGATGTATACTTTAACAAATTCAAGGAATAGATGCATAAGAGAAGCAAAATACCTAGTGAGTTAGTAAAGAAATTTGAGAATGATATATGTTTTGTTGTTAGCACAGATCACTACTTGATCAAATCTGTTACACTGAGAATCAAGTGGCTATCACCTATGGGTTATGATATAAGCCATGATTTCAAATCCATTACCGCCCTGCTAGCACTTCGTATTGACATTTCTGCAAGTAGATTTGGAACATATGAGGAAGCTAAATCAAGAATAGAAACTGATATCTCTATCGGTAAAATGACCAGAAGAGGAAAGAAGTTAATAAAGAACCTTGAGGCTACACTAAATGCCTCCCAATTACCAGATGATTCATCTGAGGAATCACCAGTTGTTGCTGCAACCGAAGGGCTACTAGAGCTTGTAGATAAAGCTTATGATAGTGAAGCCACAAAGTCAGATGATGACAAGGGCACCTCATCAGTTCCTCCTACTAATGATATAGAAAAGGATATGATTGTAACTAAGAACCCAAGGGTAGCAACTCATACTCAAAAATATATGAAAAGAAAGACAAATATGATAGCAGACTTACCGAAGAAGAAAGTGAAACAAACAAAGGTTACCGAAGGTAATGACAAGTCTGATGAAGAGAACATATACAAGGTTGTAAAACACAAAGATAGTACTATTGAAGAATTAATTGAAGATATAATGGAAAATGGAAATTTGAATGATCCCACTTTAGGAAAGTTTGACAGCATGAGTGCAGAGGATCAAATAAAGATTGAGAATGCGGTTGTACAACAAATGATCAAATTCAAGAGAATACCGATTGAAATTTCTTATAGTTTACCGAAGGCACTAGATGATAGAATTGCTACAAGATGGATCACAACAATGGATATAGAAAAGAAAAAAAGAGAAAGATCATTGATGAGGTTAGCAACACATCTAAGCATGACTAAAGCAGCAGAGTATTTACAGAAGTATCAACAAAGATTTTTGAAAAAACACAAAACCCTCATGATTATGGATGAAACGTCGGTGACATAGATGCCCAGTATACATCATTATGGGATTTGATATTGAAGGAAGAAGCAAAAGCAAAGAAAGATGCTTATCTACAAATGTCAAAAAGAGTGAAAAGGTCAAAAGATAAAGGTATACTTTTGGGTGATACAGACAAGGACACCGGTACACATGATACCAAGATAATAAACATAACCGAGAACACATCAAAGATAAGTGTAACACAACAGGCACTGGAAAGAGTTGAAATTCAACTAAAGAAGAAAATAGATGAAGATGTTCTTATTGAGGACATAATACATGGTGACCCTTATAATAACGATGATGAAGATGTACATATAATATCTTTGAAGGATACTGACACAGCATCACTACCAGGCAATCTACCGACGATTGATGAGGCATTGGCTATTATAGCACAGATTGAACCTGAGGAGAAGAAATAAGATGAACACAAGGATGCTGAGGAAACACCAGAAATAATGCTACCTGCAGATATAAATTTGCCTATTCTAGAGGCACAGTCCACTATTGCACCACAGGATACTGAACAAAAGGATACAAAGGAGAAAAAGGAAGGTGAAGAATAGAAAGCACAAGAAGAAACTACTGAGGTGAACCAAACTGACATGCTATCGAAGCTCAACCATCGAGCACCAATGAGCATCAGAAAGATAAAAGCATGTCAACCAGCACTGAGACTCCAAAATATAAGAGCACTGCTATACTATCGAGGAGTAGACCTCTCAAGAAGAAGAAACTGGGAAAAGGAGTCATAACATTACAAGAAATCATTGAAATACTGAACGTTGATCCAACGACATTGAGCCCCTCCGAATTGAAAATATATGGTGAGATATGTCAGAGGAAGGCAGCTTAGGAAAGATTAAAAAAAACCTATAAAAGGAATGAAATACTGACAAATGTTAGAGACATATTACAACAAATCATTCCTGATGTTAATGTTGATGTCAACAAGCCCATACTAGATCAGCTAGCATACTTGTCATAGAAAATACAAGAGCCCGATGTTGAGCCCGATGTTGATATAGAAAAGAGAATGGAAGAAAGGGCAGAAAGCAGAGTACAAGAGAAACTTGCACAAAAGTTGTGTGCAGAAGTTGCTTTGAACAAGGTAGAGTTATCCAAGGTAATATCTGATTGTTAGATTATTACAACTTATATATTTCAAACCTTGATGACTTTGTGTACTACCGACATGTTCACTTATGAGGTCGGTGAACAAATTAAGAAACTTAAAGTGGAAATGCAGACATGCACACAAGATGCATCAACCGAGCTAAAAGATTTAGGCACGCATATCCTCTGGATACATGAAATCAAGCAGTTGATCAGAGATCTTAATCAGAAGAAAGAGAGCATAATAGCTTAGGTTACAAAGTTGCAAAAAGACCCCATCCTACACCTGAAATTTTTTGAACAACATATGGATAAAGCATGCACACTGGTCTCCACACCTGACATTTTAGTGTTGAATAATGTTATGGACATGAGAGCTCAAGTGCGTTATGAGCATCTCGCTCTTACAAACTTGAAGGAGGAATGGGACAACCTCCTGGAATCACTGAAGAAAACCCATCAGCACATTTTTGATAAGCTGTAAGTATACATTCTACATTTTTGGCATTTATATCAAAAAGGGGGAAAGAAAATGTATGACGAGGAAGGACTATTTTGCTATGTGTACCTTACACACTACCGAGAATATTAAAAAGGGGGAGTATTTATATACTTAGACATTTTTTGTATATGTATATACATTCGGGAGATATAAGGATGTAAGAATCTGCTGCATATACATTTTTTATTTTGATACTAATGCCAAAGGGGGAGATTGTTATCTCTATTGAGCATTTATTGTCACTTAGTATCAAAATCATTAGTCGGTGAAATACTAGACCATTCAATAAATACAAGGAGACAGGAATAGTTGGTAAAGCTTAGCAAAGCAAGTCGGTTGACTATATGCACCGATGTATCTTATAGTCTACCGAGCGCACATTCACACCGATGGATAGTTTACACCGAAGTCTTCTAGCATACACCGAACAGAGTAAACAAGCACTACCGAGGATAACAGAAATGACTTATGAATCAGTGAAGGCACAATTTTCAAGACAGACAGTTATAGCAGACTGATACACGTGTAAGCTAGATTATTTCAAAATTAGCATAAAGACATGAAAAGGAATATAGTTTGTTACAAGATCGACGACTGACAAAATTCAAAGAAGATCTGACGGTGATACATCAACCGAGAAAGGTAAAGCGGTATAATCTATGAACATGGTTAAGCAGCATAATCTAACGGATGTAAATCAAACGGTTTAGCAAATCTAGAACACTATAAATATATCATTCTAAGAATGACGAAGTTTGATAAGACAAAAAATTGATACAAGCACTGAATAGACCAAACCGAGCAGAATTGGTTACAGAGAAGTATTCAGAATTGACAGACCAAATCGAGCATCATAGAGCAGAAGATCTACACAGGAAAGGTGACATTTATACAACACTTATATGATCTATTATCAGACAATCTAGTTTTCAATCAGAGTAGATACATTTTCTATTGCTTTCTAACAATTGTAATAGAACTATCAAAATCTCTTAACCGAGTGGATTTAACAGTCCTATTGTAAATCTCTTAACCAAGTGCACACTTAATAGTTTTGTCAAAATCCTATAATGAGGTAGATCTAGCTGATCTTTTGTTACTCCTAACAGGGTAAGATCACCAAAAGTGATCACATTTGTAGCCTTAACAGGCAAACTCTTTCTATCTGCAGACTAGTGAAGATTTGTGGGTCTCATCCCCACCGCAGTTTTACCTTCTAACAGGGGTTTCTGCGTAACCAAATACTTGTGTTATGTGATTGCATTGATGTTATAATGATTAGTTAGTTTCATATATGATTGTTTACACAATTTGATGCGAGTTATTTGATCGGTTAAAGTACTGAATGTTAAATCACAATGAAGGATTTAAATGAAAAGTTTTGGTAGATACTGACTCACCCCTCCCCTCTCAGTATCTGTCTCTCCTAATTTCCAACATTTTAGATATGCGTTAGTGTTGAGGATGGTTGGTTTTGATGAACTCCCTTCGAGAAGTCTAAAAAAAATGCTTTACTTCCAACCACTATTCCTAGCTCATTGCAAGACAAAACTACCTCAAAGATCCTGAAAAACTGAAAGCCTTTATCTATTGCCTGAACTACTTGGAATAGACCACTAAAATCTAAAAGCACTTACCCCCCCACAAACAAAGACCCAAAGGAAAGACATAGACATTGAGACCAATAGAAAATAAAGAAAAGATGCTAAAGTACAAAAACATACAGTAATATACAAGGGGGCCAGTCAAGACCCAAAATAATGCTTCAAAAACTGGCCATTGACTGGCAATGGGATCAATTCTCCGTCAAGAGAACTAATCTGAATGGTATTCTCTCCTAGGATCTCCAAGATCTGGAATGGGCCTATCCACAAATGTTGAAATTTGGTGTGGCTGCCTGGTTTCTCTTTTGCTTTGTCCCACATTAGGACCAGATCAGAAATTCGAAAGGCTTTTATGGTTTCTCTTTTGTCAAACCATCATTTGACAACAACTTGGTGTTTGGCCACATGTTCTAGAGCCATAGTTATTTTTTCTTCAAGGTCCAGTAAGTTCATCAGATGAATCTACACCCAATCCTCACCCTCAATGTATTGATCCATGAATCTCAGAATAGGGATTTTTAGGTTCATCGAAAAGACAGGTTGCAGACCATAGACTAGCTGGTAGGGAGACGTCCCCAAAGCATTTTTAATTCTCACATGATCTGTCCATAAAGCATATTTTAGCTGAGTGTGCCAGTCTTTGGGATTGTCATCCAAAAGACGCTTGATTCCCATTGTTAGGTTCTTGTTGGTTGATTCAACAACTCTGTTCCATTACGGGTAGTAATTGGATGAGAATTTTAGAATTACCTGGTTCTCGAAGGCCCACTAAATGAGACTTGTAGATGAAAAGTAGGGGGCATTATCACATACCAAGAAAAAAGGCATGCCAAACCTTGTGATGATGAACTCTTCTAGGAATTTGGTGATCACCTCATTGGTACAATTTTTCATAACCTGTGCCTTTGTCCAGCATGTACAGTAATTAGTTGCAGTCAAGATGTATCGGTGGCCTGCAGAGGATGGAGGATTGATCATCCCCACAAAATGTAGCCCCCATTGGGAAAATGGGCGCACCTTGTATACCAGCTGTAGGGGCATCATCGGATGTTTCTCTCGAATGGCACTGGTTTGGCAAACATGGCAGGAGCGCACATGCTTGTGAGTATCTTTGAAAAAAGTTGGCCAATAATAGATGGATCTCAATATCTGATGAGCTATAGCTTTTTCTTATCCATGCCCAGTACCATACTTATCATAAAATTTTGTGAGAACCTATCCAACTTCTGTTCGATCTAAACATCCTAGGTACAATCCATCATAGTTGTGTTTGTAGAGCTTCCCTTTTTTCAACATGTACAAACTACTCTTATTCTTCAGTGCTCTCCACTGGGAACCATTCAATCCATCTGGGCAACATTTTTGCAACAAGTAGTAAACTACATCTTGATACCATATGTCAGTGACTATTTCTTCATTGGTGTACACCTGGCACACCAAACCTTGTTTTGTTTTGGCCATCATCCTAGTAAGACCCTGTCCTCTCACTAATTTCATTGGTTGGATCTCAATTTTGAATTCCTACAATATTGCCATCCATTTTCCCCTTTGTTCTCCCTAGTTCATTGTGCATCAGCAGAGACTTGACTGTTGGATTTGGAACAATAGCAGTGACTTTGCTGTGAAGGATATAGTGTCTTAATTTCTTAACGACCTTAACCAAGGTGAAAGATTCCTTATCTAGATTTGGATAGTTAAGCTCTACATTTTTTAGTGGACATCTCATGAAGGCTATCGGTCGTTCATCTTCTCCTTCTTTCTTCTATGTGAGGATCCCTGCACATGAATGTTCTAAAGCAAAGGAATAAACCTTGAATGGCAGGAGATAATCGGGGCTAACCAGAACTAGGGTGGTGGCTATGGATGTTTTGATTTCTTCAAAGGCCTCTTTAGCCTGAGTGCTCCATTCAATGTTAGCATCTTTCTTCAACATATCATTTAACAGATGCACTATCTCCGCAAACCCACTGATGAACTTCCTGACAAAGTTGATTTTCCCAAAGGACTTCAACTCCTTCCTGCTGTTTGGAGGAACCAATTTGAGGATAGCTTTGACCCTCTCGGGGTCAATTGAGATATTAGTCTTGGATATGATGTGCCCGAGGAGTTTTCCCTAAGTCACCCCAAAGACACACTTCTTAGGATTTAATGAAATTTCATAACATCGACACCTCTTCAAAAATTTTTGTAAATCTTCAATGTAGTTCACCTAGTTCCTAGAGAAAACTGTGAGATCGTCCATATAGATAACAATGCATTTGTTAACCAGACCCTTGAATTCCTCATCCATAGCTCGTTGGAAGGTGGCTCCTATGTTGATTAGACCAAATGACATACGGTGATAAGTAAATGTTCCCCATTTTGTAGTGAAAGTCATTTTAAAGCGATCTTCTTGTTTCACCATAACTTGGTTGTATTCGGAGTAGCCATCGAGAAAAGACATCATTTGAGAGCCATTAACCACCTACAACACTTTGTCAAGGGATGACATCAGGTAATTGTCCTTTTGAGAGGACTTGTTCAAGTTTCTGAAGTCTACATAGAGCCGAACTTCTCTACTTTTCTTCCTCACAGGGACAAGATTGGCGACGCAAGTTGAATGCCAAATGGGAAAAATTATTGAGCAACTTTTTCACATCCTTTTGGATTACTAGCTTGATCATAAGCTCCACTGGTCTTTGTCTCTGGTGGAAATGTTTAGCATCTGGATTCAAAGGAATGTTGTGAATGATAACACTGGGATCATAGGTTTTCAAATCTTCATAGCACCATGCTATGACGTCTTTGTATTCAGTGAGTAACTTGACCATCTATTTCTTTTCTTCTAGTGTGCTGACTTTGCCTATGCGGACTTCCCTGGGTTTGAGTTGCATACCCAAGTTGTAGAGCTCACAATCATCTCCGCCCACTACTGGTGTTTTCCCTCTTTCTTGAGCATGTTCATCTTTATCAAAAATCCTCTCTAGAGTTACCATACCTTTCAGAATGGAATTGGTTTTCAAGTTCAAAATCCCTAAGTCATCTGACTCTTCTATTTCATCCTCTTGTTCATCAATGCTCTTCTTGTCAAAGATCCATGCGTTCATGATAAATTCCAATATCTGTTGATCATCTTGAAATACCTAGAAGTTTTTTATGTTGTCAAGGACAACTGGTAGAGCCACTAGTTCCACGAAGAATTTCTTCAATTTGGACTTCTCTAGTGGTTTTAAAGAGCTTGCAGATACTGCTAAAGCATCAGCAACAATATTCTTTCTTCTTGGGATGCTTCGAATGTTAAAGGCTTCAAAATCTTTGATTAGGTCCCAGACATGGTTGCGGTATGAGACCAATCATTTTTCAGTGTAGGAATACTGGCTCTTGATCTGTCGGACTATCAATTGTGAGTCACCTTCTAGTACTATTGCTTTCACTTTCTTCTTGTGTGCTAGGAGGAGACCTTGGACTAGAACCTCATACTCAAAAACATTGTTGGTGCAATAGAATTGCAGTCGGTAGGCAGCATAATATGAACCTCCTTGAGGGTTAACTAATTCAATTCTAGCTCCTGCTCCTTATTTACACTTGGAGCCATCAAACTAAAGTTTCCAGACCAAGTGATTCTTATTGAAAGATGCTTTAATTTGGGGTTTTGAAGCCACCTCTGGCAGGGGTGTCTTGATTTGCGGTTCCATGGGAGCTGTGGGTGATGATAGGCCTTCTATATTTGGAACTTCTAATTTCCCTTCATCTGAATATTCTCTTTTTGAAAGTGGAACCCACTTCATCTTTTGTTTAGCCTTGGCATCGTGCCAAACATCGTGACATGGAGGTAGGCAACCATCATCAGAAGAGCTCCACTCTTCTTGTATAAAGTGTTCAACTATGGGACCCTAAGGTTCTTCACTGAGGGGAGATCCATCCTCACTTGAATGTGTTGTCATACTCTTGGAGAGTTTGGATACGTCTGATATCTAGTTCATTACTTGAACCACCGCCTCTTGGCAGTTTTGGTATGTGAACTCTGAATGATTCATCTGATGAAGACAACAATACCCTGGTAGCATCAGTATGTTTGGGTCAGTGTCTTGGCCAAGATGTCTCATGTTCTTTGTTATGCCATTTATGAATTTTGTGAGAATTTCTTTCAAAATTTGGGTACTTACTAACCCCTGAATAGGGCTATTACTCGAGTCTTCTTCTTCTTTGAGATGGAATTTAAACGCCTTGTCAAAATGATACACTCCCAAATCAGCTTGTGATAATAAGACTTCATTCAGGGCATTGTACTCTGTTATCATTTGTTTGAGCTTGGGCTTTGCATCAATCTTAATCTGGTTATTGAGCCCTTTCCATGGTAGCCAAAGTTGGGTAAAGTCTATAGAGAACCACCCTCTCAAAGATTGGGTCCATTCTCTACTGAGCAACATGCCATAAGTTTCTGGGATGTCCACCACATGAATGTCAATGCAATCTTGGATTCTGGGGTCACTTGTCAATTGTATGCATGTATCTTTGAAGACTCCAATGAATTTGACCTCAGTTTTGTTGATCTAGATCACCACCCTATTGGTTGGTTAAGGATTCATTCCTAGCTTTTGGCATATGGACAATGACATCATGTTACATGAAGCTCCTAAATTGATTAAACAATTGTGCAAGTTCCTTCCAAATATTTTGAGGCTAAGTAGGAATGGGGGTACTTTTACCCTATCCTTGAACATAGTCAGCATCGCCTCTGCAACATTCACATTGGATATATTCCTGGCATTATTGTTGGAGGAGGCTAATTTGGAATGATCTAGGGACTTTAGGAGAGCCTCTCTTTGAGTGGGACAACTTTGCAGCATATCATACATTGACATATTCATTCTAACTTTCTTCAGTTCCTCTACTGCGTTGTACTTTTCATTGGCCTAGACTAGATTTTTTAACATAGTGGGTTGATGTTGAGTGGCCTGAACAATGATGGCACTAGGTCCTCTTGGGGGGGTTGGATTATTTCTGGCCTTTGGATCAAGTAGAGTGGGCTGCATACCTGGGGGAATGTTGTTAATTAGATGTTCTCTTCTGCTTCTTAGGTTATAGGTATTTTTGTTATTGTTCCGGAAAGCATGGACCTCAGAATACTCCGACTGGTTTTCTTGGTTGAATGGGAAGACAAATTCTTCCTCTACAACATCATCGATTGGAGTTCCAGCTGAACTTGGATCATATGAATCAAAAACCATGGCACTAAAGTGGCCCTGGGAACTCTCAGGATCTTGAGCTTGTTGATTATTAGACTCGCCCCTATATTCATAATCCAATTGATGCATGTTGGGACCTTGGGTAAAGTTGACTTCACATGAGCTGAAGAAGTTGGCATTATCTGCTAGTATGCTCCCATTATTCGAACGTGTGTTCCATGTTCTATTTGTCTATTGTTGTCCAAACTATTTTTCTTGAGAGCCATTCCCATAACCTCCACCATTTTTGTTGTTGTTGTTGTTGTAATTGCCATAATTACAATTCTGATTTTGAGAGTAGTCATTCAGGGCAGTAGTTGGGTGTTGGTAGTTTCCTTGATTCAGAAATGGTTTGAGCTTCATTTGGGTAATCTCTCCGATCAATTGGGACAATGTCTTATTCATAGCATCTAACTCATTCACTAGTGCATGGTCTGGCTCATTTGGAATAGCAACCTTTATTCATAGAAGGTGGTCTTATGCGTATCATACCCTGGGTATGTGATAGCAAGTGGTGGGGCAGCAACGTATGGAGCGGGTACTAGGTTGAGCCTTGGTTCTTGTTGCACCAGAACTTGATTATTCACTGCGAATGGACCAGTCATAGAAACGTTCCCTAATGTTGGTGGAATACCATAATTTCCCCCTGCTTGTAGGCCCATTTATTGGGCAAATGTGATAGCTTCATTAAATACTTTTTCCAATGTATCTATGTCCCCTAGGGGCAGCCTTTTCAGAAATATAGACATTAATGGGTCTAAGGCTCGTAGGTACACTTGTATGGAAGCCCCAACTGGTACAGTGTAAGGAGCCTCAAGCTTTTGATACATCTTATGAAAATGATGGTTGAACATGGAAATTGATTTGTTGAGGTCCTTCCTCACTGAGATGAACTAGTGATGGATCGTTGCCAGATGCACATATAATTTGAACTGATTAAGGAGCTTCATCTCAAATTCATTACATGTGGTGATAGACCCACGTGGCAAGCTCAAATACCAATTATATGTAAATTCCCCCAATGTGTAGGGGAAAAGGTAGTAGACGACGTCTTGATGAGAAATCTCTTTTCGATTGCATAATTCCTTGAAGGCATGGACGTGTTCTTCCATTGTCCTAGATGCTCCATAGATGAAGCATGCACAAAATTTCTCAAGATTTTTGGATAGCTGATGGAGCTGTCCTTGTATGTTCAATGGAGAGCTTTGAGAATTTGCAAAAAATGTCATTGGAGCTGGTTGGGTAGGAGCAGCAGGTGGGGTAGCAATGGTTGGAAATGGAGGAAGATTCAGATGATTTGAAGCACCCTCTCCATACTTTGTTCTGTTGCTGTGAGGTTTGCAAAACTTTGTAAGTTCAAGGAACTCCCCTTAATTGGGTGAAGATCTAAGGACTCGTTGAAACCTCTCAGGAGAGAATGATACAATATTCCGGGGTGTCCCTTTTGAGGGCCCTCCTTCTAGCACCACTTCTGTTGAGTGTCATTTTTACACAAGGACAAAGGCTAGGAATTTATGTAAGCAAATCCTGCTCTTGGAACAATGATGGAATCAATCTCAAGGTTCCTTCTAGTTGGGTCTCAACCACTTGGATAGCTCAACGAAAGATAGATATGAATTTTTTAACAAGGATGCCTTTGCTGGTTCTTCTCTCAAGGGAAACTATAAAACAAACTTTAGGAAACCAAAATATCTCTCTTTTTTTATACGACTTTTAGATTTATGAATAAATGCAATGCTAATTTAATTAATCTACCAAAAATAACTTGCAAGGAAAGTTAGAAGATGTAAGGTAACAAGAGATTTGAATGAAATTGCTGAAAAGAAACCTAATAGACATATGCTCACATCACACCACCATGCAAATTAAGTAACCAAGAAGATAAAGAAACCCATAAAACAAAGTTAAGATCATGTCACAATCTTCAGCTAAATGGATGCAATCACTAACATAATCCAACAAATGCAGACATATGATAAGCCAAAACTCATCAAATCACGAAGCCACCCCAGATGCGTGCACACGTGAGACAAGTTAATCTTCAAGCACCAAAGAATAATCTTCTCAGAGATTCGTCACAACATAGCAATATGATACTAGCAAACATCAAACTAATAAATCGTCGACTAAAAATCATTAAACAACCAATTGGCTCTTTGAAATAAAGAATGAGCAATTCACACATTCACAAATTTTGCACAGATAGTAGATAAATCACACCATGAATGAAGCACCAACTGTATATGCCATATTAATGATCAAGTCGACCTTCATTGCATTGTTTTATTACAATTTATAGAGTTGTGCTCTTATTTTCACTGCTAGGGTTTGGCTACAGCTAAACCTTGAAAGTAAATCTAAACTAGAGATTGCATTAAAGAAACTACTGCTAAAACTTGGCTAAACTACCCTAGCATAGAATTAAACCTTGTGCATTACAAAGCTTTGAATAAATTATGAATTAAAAAACTCAGAAATGGAGCTGAAACTTGTGCATGCACTTGATAATCTTCATGTTTATGCCCTTGATCTTTGGCTCCGACTTCTCCATGTGGACCCAATTGGAAGAGATCCCAAAATCATGCACAAACGATCCCAAAAAAGAAGCCCAACTAACTAGAAAATGATCTCTAAGATAACTGGAGTTAACTTTTGGATGTGCCAAAAAATGCCCAAATCCCGACAGTTGATCCAAAAAACTCAAGCTCCAAAATTGACTAAGTACTAAGTCCTCCATCTCCAAAAATTTTGAACTTCAGACTTGTCGGTGGTCGAAAAATCTCTTGGGCCAAAAAGCCAAAAATGTGGCTCTGCAAAAATGGCTAAGTGTCAAAACTGCATTTTCTGTACACAAAATTTGGTAAGTCTTGGACTAGATGCTTATTGGCTGAGGGGCATTTATGGATGTGCTTTCTTGAATCTATCTAGAATCTCCAACACTTCATCAAAGTCCAACATATTAATCCCTTGAAGCACTTCTTTCTGCCTATCTCAGAAGTCAGCCAACTCTTTTGCAAAAACCTTTAATACCTCTTCATGAGATAGCATTTTATGGATCTCCTCCTTCTGATAAAACATCAGTTGGACATCCTCCTTAGTCTTTATTCCCAAAAATATCTCTAAGTATTGGTTGATGATATCATTCACTAAATACATAGTTTTCTCATCCTCTTCATTGAACAGATCTAGGTCCAGACCCTCAAAGAACTTCTACAATTCTTCCGCAAAGAGCATCCTGTTGTCTCTCCTCTTATTCAATCTTTTAAGGACCTTTTAAAATATAGCCAATGCCTTCATTATCTCTTGGATCCATTGCTCAAAATTGTCCAACTCTGAACCTTCATATATTTTTACCAAGACTTGGAAGCATTGCTTCCTTATTACTGTCAGCTCGTCTAACACCTTTCACTAGTTTATAATCATTTCTTCTACACCATTTTCTTCACTCATGATCTTGATGAGGGAATTTATTCCCACCAAAATGCTTCGAAGAGGTCTTAGAATCCTCCTAAGAGATAGACTAGCAAATTGTTCAAAATCCAGCTTCCAATCAGCACAAGCCTGTACAAAAGAATGTGGTACATCTGTATCAATTTCACCTTTCTTCTCCAAAATTTCCTGTAATGAGGCCCCAGGGTTATCAGGATCAATTGGACCTACTTTCTTCAAAATGAATCTTTTCATGGCTTCATTCTAGTCTACCAGAGCCTCTATCCTTTCTTCATCTTTATCCATGAAGCCGAGAGCATGCTTCAATCCTAGAGTAGCCAAGGTTTTGCTACCTTCTCTAGTGGGCTCCCCCAAGTCTACCTCCTCCAGCACAGTCATCTGGAGTGATCTCACTTGTACTGACATCAATTGTGGGAACAACCACCTGTGCCTTCCACCTACCCACTTGGTCTTGTGTTACATAGGAAAATGTTCTTGCTTGGGTAATTGATGCCATTTGGTGGAAGGCTTGCCCTAGTGTGGTCATATCTACCTCATCATCTGTGTACACTCTGACCCTTGGCCATATCTATTTGGTGAACCAAGTGGGCTTGGAGAAAGCATTCAATAGCTCATACAGAGCAGCCAGTGTGGAATAAGTTATCGGGAGCTCTGTTTCTATTTCCTCTTGACTCTCTTCTTCCTTTTCTATTCCCTATTCATCTCCTATATTTTGCTCACCTTCCCCCTATCTATGTTCTTCTTCATCAGCTGTCTGCTGCTCATCAATCATTTTTTCCTCTATATTTGTTTGTTGTTTCTCCTCCTCAGTGTGTGGCTCTTCTACAGCCTATGATTCCCCTTGCTCAGTGGGCTCCTTAGATCTTGTGTGCCCTTCTTCCATCTTCTCCTCACCAACAACCTGTACTTCTTTCTCTGGTTCCTAGGATCTCTGAGGCATTGCTTCATTGTGGACCTTTGGTGAAGGCATGTGAACTTGGGGAGGAATATTAAGTGGGGGAGGTGTAGGAGACACTAGTGGAGGTGGAGTTGGCAGGGGAACATGGGATGGTGAAAGTTGTTGGGGCATCATAGTAGTTCGTACTAGAGTGGTAGGAGGTGTTTGATGTAGAAATGGAGGTGGAGTTGGATCCAAAGGTGGAGGTGGAGGTGGAATGGATGAGACTAAGGGGACCTATGTAGCTGTATCCTCTTCTAAGGTGACCCCAATAGAAGACTCTTTATCTGGCTCTATAGTCTTCTTAGGAACCTCAGCCATCTCAACATTAACTTGTTCTTGAGGCTTTTGTTGTACATCCTCCCCCATATCACTAAAAAGGCTTGTGAACTAAGTGGGAACTTGTTGCTCAGACTCCTTGAATCCATGTAGTCCTGCAAAATCTATGATGTCAAACTCATGATCACGAAGGGCATCTAGATTTACTAGTTCTCCCTGTGTAGCCCCTTCAATATCTTCAGGATCATTGTCCATTACTCTCCTTCTCTTCATGAATCCTGTAGATAGGGTTCTCTTACTAAGAGGTACTTCATCTAGTTCAACCTCATCCTCCTCCAATAGGGTATCCATCTGCATGGGCATTGAGCCTTTCTTGCTCTTGTAGACATTTCCCTTGGTGACCCTAGTCGGTTTGGGTCCTATGATTTTGAACTTTGTTTTCTTTGTCATGCTTGGAGAATCTAGACCACTAGATGAAGGCATATTTGGTGGTGCAATACTTCCAATCATCCTGGTCTTTGCCTTCTTAGAGTGCGTGGTTGGACCATATGTAGTGGGGCACTCATGTCTATATATAGTTTCTGGCTTTAGAGGAGCAACCTCTTTAAACTGTGGTTTCAATATCTTTTCTCCCTTCTTCTTCTTTTCTCTGGAGGGCTGCTCTAAGAGTTATTTCATTGGGACTAGTTTCATTGGGAAAAGATGGGCAATCCATGATTTGGTCACCTTGACCACATGTCAAGCTCTGAACTCAATATCATCATTTTCATCTTGATCTATCTCCGCCATCAGGATAGCCTTTGTGTACACCTTATCTATGTTATATATAGAATCCAAAATGTTATCAGAGTCAGCATCCATCACCTTCTATGGAATCCTTAATGAAAGAGAACCTTGTGCTAGCTCTAGACTCATCTGACAATAGTTATAGACTCTTACTTCGTAGTCATCCACACAATTTTCCCAATGGTCCTCAATATGTGGTTCATGAACATAATGTCTCCCCATTATGTGGCTAAATGTACCAATGGGATCAAAATGAGGCCTCACCAAATTATAGGTTAACAGTGGGAATTCATCCCATTCCCCAGTCAGAGACTTGTAGACCTTCATGTCCGGCATGCAGTGGGGGCCGATAGAAATGGGAAAGTCCTAACAATGCTTTTTCTTATTCTTAATATGTTCATGGGCATCAGATAACTACCTTGCTATTTCTAGGAGAACTACCCTGTCAGAAGGGTATCTTGGTAACTTCTTTGGTGCCAGGGTGCTTCCTACCACCTGAATGTAAGTGAAGGTTTGGAACTATATGTAGAATGCCCCAAGGGCCTTTACTTTTTCTACTACTTCTGTGGACAATCTCTTAGCATAATCTCCCTTAATGGAGTGTATGATAGTGAATATGAAAGCATCATTGACAATTCTGAAGTCTAGGTTGTTATGTGTGTAGAAATATTTCCTTGCCAATTGAGGATAAAGTGTGAATGGCCAGGTGTTTTGTTCCCCTATCACCCCAACTTTGATCAATCCCGGATAAACTGCCCTGGTGGATAGTAGGTACATGACATAAGATGTCATGTAAAAATGAGGATCCATTTTTACTCGAACCAACTGCTTGTCAAGATTGTCACTTAGAATGGAGGCCCAATCGAACCTGGCTTGCCTCTCCCTTATCTTCTGGATCAGTAAGATCATCCGTGGCTCTAATTGAGAGGAATTTTCTAGTCCGTACACTCTGTTGATCATTATTATTGCACCTTGGATGTCTTCTTGCATATACCCCCTTCTCATGTCAATCCTGTCCAGTTTGTGCTTGGGCAAGGACTGCATTAGATACTCATTATTCACTATGTTTTGGGCCCTTTTTATATCTTTATTGTAAAACTCCATCCCTTTGTTGATATGGAAATTTAAGAGCTTATCTATCCCTTTGGGCAAATGGAAGACATCTTTGATGTTATCTGGCCTCAGGTCCAAAAGTACCTCGCCAACGCTATTTTTAACCATGCGCTCATCGGGCACATAGTGGTTGGCCAATGTGTTGATCAAGTCCACTGATAGAATGGATACTGGGTGAGCCACCGCATTCACCTAAGAGCAGTGTACTAATGAAGTGCAATCTTCAGATCGTCCTACTAGTTGGGCACATTTTTTCAGGTAGTCATTCTAGCTCACATTCCCGATGTCTGTGTCTATTATGCGTATGTGTAAGTTGGTCACCTTAGAAGGTGGATGGTACCCTTTGAGCTGATATTTCATTACAGGTGACACTACTACCTTTTTGGCCATATATACAAATAGAAAAAGCCATGGATGAGTAACACGATAGGAAAAAACTTCAAAAAACAAAGTACATTTCCAGAATTAAGTTCAAAAGGGGGTCATAGAAAACATTTTCAGCCTTTCGAACTTTCGGGGGTATGAAACCCCTGAAAGGCCAAAAAGAAGCTTGTTGAATATGCTTTGAAAATACCCTCCTTTTGGCATTTTCGGTGAGTCAGAGGTGTGAAACCTTCGCAAGCTGACAACTCTAAATCGCCGAAGGGAAAGCCTTGATGGTTGTTTGAGCCTGGTTTACTTTTGACATTTTGGAGGACAAGATTTTTTGGTGTGCACCAACATCGAAATGCTGAAAGCTATAGAGGACTTGGAAAAATTTGAGGTCTAAGAATTTTAGAAGTTTTGGACCCCAAAGGCTTGAAACTAGGGTTTCACATTCAGACTCAAAAATGAGTCTGACAGTGAGTTTGACCACAAACTCACCAAGGGGATGCAAGGTGACTACCTTGGTGATCCCCAAGGCCCAAAAGGTTGACACTAAAACAAACTAGAACCAAGGGAAGGGCTGAAAAGGCCAAAAAAACACAAACCCTAGGCTACGACAGGCTGAAAAGGCTAAAACAAAAGCAACCCTAACCTAAGACCAAAAAATGCAAAAAAGAAACAAAGGGAAATGAAAGAAGGGAAAACCAAACTCCAAAACTAGAAATAGGAAGACGATGATGAAAAAGGAAAGCTAAAAATTGGAGACGAGCAGCAAGCAGCGTGAAGAGCTTCGAAGACAAGAGAGTGGAAGCAAAAAAGTGAGGGTTAAAACCTACTTGGTGTCTTATATAGGCAAATCCTGATGGCTGATGTAAGCACCCCGGTCAGTCGGCCTTTCAACATTTTTGGGGGTGTCAAACCTCCAAAAGGCCAAAAGCTTCGAAAGGATGACTCCCCTTCGGGAGTCAGACCTTCGAAACCCCAAACCTCCGACAAGTCCAAAAAATCTGCCAGGTCTGAGAAAATTAGGCATCGCTCCAACCCCTCCACCTCTTTCAGCTTTTCGCACTTTCAGACATCTGAAAGTGTGAAAGAGTGACAAGGCCAAAAAGCCTAAAAAAATAGACAATAGACAAAATAGGACAAACATAAAGGGCAACAAGAAAAACCAACAAAAAGTAGAAGGGGGGCCCCTGAGGCCAAAAGGATAAAAGGGGAGCGTGGTTGTGGAACCACAACACGAGGATATAACAGGTGAAGAAGAAGAAAATGAGATAGAAAAAGAGATAGAAAAGGAAAAAGAAAAGGTAGAAGAGGAGAAAGGGAAAGAAAGTGAACCAACAGATGATCCATTTGTTGTAATACCAATCAGAGTAAAGAAAGAAGTGATGGACAACACTCCTATCACTCCCATACCCTCAGCATCATTGTTGTCAAGTTTGACACCAGACACCACAAGCTTGGACTCTTGGGGAGAAGAAGACTTGATTAAGATCAGTGTCCTTTCTATGGAGAAAGAAAAAGAGAAGCAAGTGATGAGGAACCCTCTGTTTGTTGAATCAGTCAACATTCTAAATAGCTTGTTACCTTCAGACAAGAAATTTTCTAAGGTTCATTTAGTTGATGATGTCAGTACCATATTGACAAACTTCAAAGCAAACTTTTCTAGCTTGGAAGAATCTGCATCCCAAGTTGCAGAAGAGAAATATATGAAGAAGAGATTGAGTGAACTAGTTGAAAACTTTGCACTTGACCTCAGGTCATTGAAGGTTGGTCAAGAATCCTTAAAGGAATTTTTAGCTAAGGGAAGGAAGATCATAGCTCATTGTATGAACCAGGATAAGCTGACTACTAATCACTACAAGAAAATTCAGGAAGCAGAAGCAATGATTGATAATGTAAGAAAATTAGTGGAAGATCCCTCGACCAATGTGAACATGTGCAACAATATGTACTAGGGGAAAATAGAAAAAATAGAAAAGGCCGAGAAAGAGATGTCTAAGATAAGGGCAAGGCAAACACAACTCAGGAATGCTCTTGCACCCTCTCTAGATGTACTTAATCAGAACATCAAGGAGATCGATGCCACTATGGTGACATATGATCAAGGTCTGAGTATAGACTTGGAAAAGATGGAGAAGCTGACATATACCTTATGCACCCATCTATAAACTATCAATGCACTGATAGCATTTTGGAAACAAGAGATCCATAACTTGCAGATTGCTTATCTGGATGTACTTTCTTTGTAAGTACTTGTAGATACACTTTTTTTAGCACCTTTGTCATTAATGTCAAAGGGGGAGTATTGTATGTATAATATGGAGTATTATATATGATGTAAAGAAGAAGTATAGTACAGAGTATAAGGGAGATATAAGTTAGAGTATATATTAAAGAATTTTGTATAAGGGTACAGTTAGTAACTTCGCCATATTCGTTTGTTGCCATTAATGACAAAGGGGGAGATTGTTGGAAAGTTGACTGTACTATTGTATATGACTAGATATAGTTTTTTCATTATGGAAACAAAGTCATATAGAGTTTTGGAATCAGTGCACATTATCATAAGGTCTGAATATGGCCAAGTATAGAAGATAGGACAGTTAGCAAAGCATTAGAAGACCAGAGCGTCAGCACACGTGTGTATGACCGAGTTATGGTATGCACCCTTGAAATTAATCTGGTAAGTGTGTATTCATGCTAAGTCTAAGAGTGCATGATCAGATGAGACAGGATGACAAAGATATAGTCAGTTGAAGTGGTACAGACAGTGAACGCCAAAACAGAACAGAGTATGCAGCCGACTGCTAGTATTTTGATTGGTAGTTATAATAATGTTTTGTAAAGGCTATGCACCTATTGTATTTAGGTTGTAGACATGTAAAAATAATTTTTTGTAAACACACTTGAGCCAATTCACTTGGAAGCGTTATATGTAATCGGTTATAGGCCGGCCTAGTTAATTGTTTTGTTAGCGCATATAAATATAAGATGTGCCTTTGTAATAAAGCATGGAAGTGGATATAGAGACAAGATAAGTAGAGAAGAGACATGTGAAGTGAAGATAGAATAATTTATAGCTTTACAAGGGGCTAAAGCATTAGCGCACAAAAGGAACTGATCAAACAAGCAGTGTCACAGCACCAGTTCATCCAGCAGATATAGTGTGTATCTGAGATCAGAAGGTTGTAGCCTTCACCACTTGAGTAGTGAGCTCTAGGATAGTGTGTCCCCACCCCTAATAGGGTTATTGTAAAAGAATCCTAACAGGTTCTGACCTTTGACTAGGTCATTGTACTAAAATCATTGTAAAGAATAACTCCTAATAGGGTTGCAGATCTTCTAACAAGGATCATAAAACACTAGTGCAGTTCTTAGTGATTGTCAATTCCCACTAGGGTTTTTACCTATTTGGGTTTCCCCATAACCATATTGGTGTTATGTGTTGTGATTGTTTATCTTGTTTACATTGATGTTCATATCAGTACTTAACAAATCAAGTTAAGATTCAAGAGTTAAGAAAATCTAAAGATATAGTGAACACTGATCCACCCCCCCCTTCTCAGTGTTCCCATTCCTAACAAACTATTTCTAATTCCCTGATTACTTGCCAATCAATCTGAGTCAATCAAGGAGTAATTTTTGGTTTTTCCATGTGTTATCAGATATGGGTTTTTCTATATAAACGACCCTCGGTTCTTCACAAAAGCATGTGCAATCTTGAGAATAACAATGCTATACTGTCGAGTTCTTGATTGATTGTGTATCTATTGAGATTATTGTTATTTTCATTGTTCTTAGTTTTGCATTCATAGTTCATTCTCATTGATATCATAGCTTTTAGATCATTTCATATAGATTAATCATTTTTATTGCATTGAAAAACTATAAAATATAGCTTAAATCTTATATTCATTTTAATCATTTAGCATTCAAATCCTTTGTCTAAATGTTGCATTGTCACTAGTCTCGGTCATATTCTGATAATACTATACTCATGTCTCTTAGAAGGTAGTAGATCACTTGGTTGATGATATATTCATTGATTTCTTGTTTATTTATCATTAATCTATAATATTCTACTAAAGTGTCATGTCTTCTTAGCAAGTGCAATTTTCACACACACACACACACACACAACCTTCACATTTAATTTTTAATATTTAATAAGATTTAATTATTTAAACCACATAATTAATCTTAGTAAATGTTAGTCTAATTAAATATTACTAATTGCACTTTACTTAAGTTTACTTATGATAATGCATTTGCATATTAGTTGTCATTGAGAGACCTAAGAGTTTGAATTTCATTTTAGTCCACAGTTAGGAGAAATTCCATTTTAGATGGTGATAGTTGTCATCTCATACCTCTTTGTGTGTGAGATACACCTTTGGTGCTCTTATCACATTATAATCCTCTCATTGTTGCACACACTTTGATATACGATGGAGGATGATCCACTTTTGGTGTACATGTGATTCCACCTAGTGTGGTTGATAGGTTATCATCTTCTTATCATGTAGTCTTATTGCATCGCCTATATATTCAGACACTTCTACATTGTAGTAATCAATCTATTATTCATTATCATTTGATTATTGATAATTATTGAGTTATTCATTTGATCATATCATATTTGTCTCTCTTTTGCTATCAATTGAGCTTCTAGATCTTGGTATTTCATTTTTTTCCTTAGGCAAATTCTTACATGGTATCACAACCATAAGAGTTTCATTGTATAGCCTATTTGGAGAGAATTTTATTGTAGGTCAAAATTGGAGCTTGTAGGTGCAAATAAGAGGTTAGCATCACATTGAGGAGGTCTAGAAAGCCCTAAATCAAATTTTGTTTCATCCAAATCAAACATTTGAAGCCAAATCTAGAGCCATTTGAATTTTGAAAGTGTGGTGGCAATGATTTAGAAAAAATAATTTTAGAGGCAATTTTCAAACAGCGATATCTCAGTAATCCAGACTCCTTTTGTCGAGATTTTTTTTTTTTTTTTGGTGTATAATTTCACAATCTACATAATGGTGTAGGTGGTGTTTGATCTCTATTCTTGATTATTTTTTAAATCCCAATTTTTACAACTTTAGAGGCTTCGTTCGGGCTCATATGGACACATTTTCAGGTGCTATTTTTTTGAAAGTGCATGATTTTTTGTCTACTATCAAGATCTGGTATCAGTTTGGAGAAATTTTGAGTAGACATAGTAATTTCAACATTTGGTCTATTTTGGCCTATTTTTGGCACTTGTAATTTGTTAGATCCTTGAGAGATATTGTGTCTTATTTTGTTTGAGTCTACTATAGCTTCATATTTTCTATTGTAAACATTATAATCAGAAGTCCACTTTGGTTCATTTCAACAAGTGGCAATTGTACATGTGCACTATATATAAAGTTCCAAAATCATCTATTTTGGTTAGGTTCTTTGATTGAGCAATTTGGGGGGGTGTCTTGTGTGATTGTGTTTCCTTGTCTCGTGCTCTTTTTTCATTTTGCATCATGAGTTCTCCTAGACTTCAACTTTTAACTCCACATAATTATGCATCATGGAAAATTAAATCATGGAGTAAGATGATGGAAAAAGGTTTTATTTAATATGTTGATGGAACCATTGTTGCACCAACTGATCCTAATGCTCATATAGAATGGGTCAAAAAAAAAAAAATAGCTCTTGGAACCTTGAGAATGTATGTAATAGAAGACATTATCTTTCATATGGAAAAATGTACCATATTCAAGGAGGCATGGGATAAGTTTTCTAGTTTGTATGGTCAATTTGATGAAAAAATGGGTTACAAGCTTGCTAATGATCTCATAAATTTGGATCCCAAGGATTTTGATACAATCCAAGATTATATCACAAAGGCACATGAGCTAAGAGAAAAGATCAAAGATTGTTGAATTGATAAAAAAGATGTAGAGTTAATCTATAATTTTTTGGGTAATCTTCCATTAGAGTATGTGGCTTTTGTCTCTGGCTTCTATACCCATAAGTTGAATTTAGGTACTTCATACACCATGCCTTCATTTGATGCCTTCATTGAGATGTTGATGGTCAAGAAATCAAAGTTCATGAGCACGAGGATTCTCAAGTCTTCACAGTCTATGGAAATAGTGGCTAATCAAGGGAATCAAGGGCATCCAAGTCAAAGTTCTCAAAAGAAGAAGAAGAATTGGAAGCCTAAGTCACAACAAGAAAGTGAAAAAACAACTTCCACACAACAAGGAACTTCTACATCATCTCAAAAGGGTAAATTTTTAAAGAGGGAGAAGTGATTTTATGCATATTACAAAAAGGATGGATATGAAGAACATTTTTGTTATAAGGACATTGATGAATTGAAGAATCTTCTTGTAAAGAATAAGATTAATTTTCCTTCTAGGATGTCTACCTCAACTTCTTCTTCACAAAATTTAGAAAAAGATAAAGGAAAGGGTCACACAATTGTCACACAAAAAGGACAATCTTTATATGCTTCTTCAAGTCCCGATTTAGGTAGATGGCTTCTAGATTCAGGGGCTTCTCATCATATGGCTTCTTCACAGTCCATGTTTTCATCATTTGAGCCTTGCAAAGGTCCACTTATTTTGATGGGAAATCACACTTACATGATTGGAAAAGGAATTATTGATGTTGGGGAGGGACACTTCAAAGATGTGTTGTGCATTCCACACTTGACCAATAACCTTCTTTCTATCTATCAAATCATAAATGGTGCTACAAAGAAGATTGTGGAATTTACACTTGATTCAGTTTTCATCAAGGACTTGTAAAGTGGAGTAGTTATTTCTACTCAGATGGTGGATCACTCTTCTCAGTTGTACTCCTTTGTAGATTTTTTTCCTCTTGATGAAAATGATTCTTCAACATATGATCACACTTACAGTGATGATTCATATTTTGAGGAGAGTTTTGGCTACTTGAACTTGCGTATTCTCACTCATGATCAAGTTCTTGAGCCTTCCATTTCATCTCCTCCTATTGAGACTACTTTTACTCTTTCTCCCGATGATTGTTGCATTCATACAACCATGGGTTCAGGTGATTTAGTGCAGCAGGATCTTCATTGTCTTCCAGGCTCAGTTCCATGGGATGACTACTTGACAGAAACTGTAGGTTTGTTTGTGGAGTCCTACATTTCAAATTTGAGAGACACTATTGATGACATTCATCTTCTCTTTGGTGAAGACGATCCTTCTTCAGTTGTTGTGAGGGAGCATGTTGACCGTCATTTTCATTCTCTACTTGATCATTCTTTAGAGGGTGACATGATTGTGGATACTTTGATGCAACAGTTGGAGGAGGCCACTTTATCTTCAGAGGAGACACTTGGATCTTTGGCACATGTTCTTCATTCATCCTCAGTTGATCCTAATTTTTCTTTTTCAACAAAGTGGCTTAGTTCACATGATTTGGAGGAGGCACCTTTCAACATTGACATGGGGACACTTGAGCAGGTTTAAGAGATTCTATACATTTTGAGATGATTTCTTCCTACAGATAGGGGAGGGGGCTTCATACATACACCTTTGGTCTTGTTTCTTCCTAAGGAGAAAAATATTGTGCTACACTCCTGGAGAATTTTCTACATCAATCCTGGAGCATCCACCATTGGTGTTCATTCTACATTGAAGGGGGGGGGTGTACTTGGTCTCTCTTCCACTTCTTCTCTCTTATGGGGGTAATATTTTTCTCACATGATGTCTTCTCTCTCATATTATATTATTATATTCATCTCTCTTTTTGGGAGATGGTTTTTCCCATAAGGTTTTCCCTCTTTCTCTTCTTTATAAGAGGTTGCATTGCACATCTTTTGTACTTGCATATTGTCCATGGGTACCTAACATGGCCTAGTATCTAGGACCCATCATCCATTTTCATCTAACACTGTGAGCTTAAATGCATTCCCCTAAGTTGCACTTAAGGCGGGGTGGTAGTGTAATTAAATATTACTAATTATACTTTACTTAAGTTTACTTAGGATAATGCATTTTCATATTAATTATCATTGAGACACCTAGGAGTTTGTATTTCATTTTAGTACATGGTTAGAAGAAATTCCACTTTATCTAGTGATATTTGTCATGTCATACCTCTTTATGTGTGAGATCCACCTTTAGTACTCTTATCACATCATCATCCTATCATTATTGCACATGTTGCACATACTTTGATGTACAATGGAGGATGATCCACCTTTTGTGGACATGTGATTCCACCTAGTGTGGCTGATAGCTTATCATCTCATTATCATGTAGTCTTATTTTATTGCCTATATATTCAGGCACTTCTACATTGCATGTAATCAATCTATTATTCATTATCATTTGATTATTGATCATTATTAAATTATTCATTGGATCATATCATATTTGTCTCTCTTGTGCTATCAATTGGGCTTCTGGGTCTTGGCATTTCATTCTTTTCCTTAGGCAAATTCTTACAATAAATTATTTAATCATTTTACAACAATCACACCAACCAGCCAAAGATCAGAAAGACCAATTGAACCTAACAAAATAATAATCATGCTCAAGGGAAAGGCTTATGAACTCACGTCACCTGGACGAATTCAAAAAGGTACAAAATTAGAAACTTGTCCACTATTTCAAGACAATAAAATGGCTTAGGTTGGGATTCAAACCTGAATGTTATCTTTCCTCTCTTACCATTGGAACTTTGCAATAGAGCACGCTCATCCTAACAATTTAGGGAAGTCGATGTTCGGTACCTGCAAACCTACATAAAAGACAAGCATGGACATCCATATATATATATATATATATATATATATATATATATATATATATATATATGTATGTATGTATGCATGTATCTCGCAAGTAGGTAACTACGACTTCATCTCTCAACCACATCAAACACGTCAAACAAAAAAGTAAAATATACATGTTAGCCATACACATGCACGTATGGGGTAAGTAAAATCATAAATATAACAAAATTTTAAACATATAAATAATCATCATCAAAGTAACTAACATCATCTAACTACAAACATATGATATCTCATAACTATCCAAAATAAAATCACCATGCAATGTCATACATCCAAAACCACATAATAAAGCTAAAATAATCAATGCACACATGAAAGTGTCCTAAAAGAGTTTAGGAATATAAAATTGAAAAAACAAACTACAGGTGGGCACTACACCCCACACCTAGATTAGGGTTGTAAGGGATGCTAGGCTAGGTTGAGGAACATATAGGCTTGGTATTTTATGGCTTGGCTTAGTTTTATTGTGGGATCTCCTTGTTGATTTATCCTATCGACTAGAAAATTTGAAATGAATTAATGAAACATAAGAGCAGCCACAAACTCAAATCTAAAAGAGAAATCATAATCTACCAATAGAGATATAAAATTAAAATGCAACATAAAGAAATCAAACAAAAATCATGATGACTCCATATCACATTTCCTCCATGGTCCTTCATGTTAAATTATTTTATGTTGAATTTGTGTTCTTTTATCTTGGTTGTATAGGGATGAGGGCCCTTTCAAAAAAAAAATTATCATTTAAAAAAATAGCCATTTAATTTTTTTAAATAATATTTATCTCAAATGAAGAGATCTTTTATCTTTATATAGTAGTGATATAAATCACAAAATCCATACCCAAATTCTCAAAAAAATCTAAATATAAACTATTGATTTCAATTTTTTGGAATAGTGATATAATTTTCTTATGTAGTTATCATATTTTAAATAGGTTGAGGTGGATTTCTAAAATTTCCCAACCATATAATATAAATAAGAATAAATCCCACAATCCTAATAAATAAAAACCAAACATGATAATGAGACAAAACTACTTCTATGGTGAGATCCCATTACCTTGCCAAACCCCAATATCAACAACACTCTCCATTTATTAATCAATCTTGGCTTGTTGGCTTGACTGAGACAACATCACATTTGTCTTCAATATATTTGTGCATGTTTATCTTACTTTTTGTATATAATTTTTTTTCTTGCATTTGTATTAATCCTTCTACCCTACCTACCATAGCAATATCATGGTCTTTCATAACATGATTCTACATGAAATAGGTTTACAAGTGAACTGTTATTTTCTACATCTAGGACACATCGTCACCTTGGTTCCTTATACATTGGTACTTAAAATATCATGCAATATCAAATAAATTGTGCTTAATCCTCACAATATTAGAAGGCATTTCATCCTCCTTCTATGTCCAGGCTTCATTACTCTCATCTCCTATCTCACATCCTTCATCCATTTTGAGAGCACACCAATATTTTCCCAAACCCGTCTATCCTCTTAAAGGGGGATCATTGTCATCATCATCCTTCCTCCTAGTCACTCTTTCAAATGACTAGGTTATCTTTCTTAAGAAAGCTATTTTTCTCTAATCAATTTTATTCTTCTTTGAAATGATTCAACTTTGTAACACTAGTTCAAAGAGGGGCAAAATGGAGGAACCTAAAATTAACATGTCTTTAATTTAGTTTATAACCTAAACAATTCCTCTATAATTGATTGAATAAATCCCTTTTTATTTAATTAAATATCCAATTCCATCCTCTTGTTATTTAAATAATATTTTAATATTTAATTAAGAAATTCACTATTCATCTATTATTCATCATTATTAACCCCCTCCTATTTCTACTCTAAAATTAGTTAATTATCCTTTCTCTAACGTCCAACTTAGATAAATAAATTTAACTATATAATTACTTAAGCACATCATTCATTTTTCTAAAATACCAAATAAATACTTTTATTTAATTAATTCCTCTTTTTCATTCACTTTTTGTTAGGGATTTAAAATTAACTAACTCACTAACTCCTTACTTTCTTATTTTTTATCTTAACCAAATTTGTGCATAGCTATGGACTTCATACATGTGACATGACCTTGGTACCATGTCTCATGGATCAAAGGACTTGACCATCCCTAAGAGTACTCCCAATTACCCCTTTTCCATTTCATCCCTCCACTTTCTCTAAAGGGAATATTCACCATTGATTACCCTTCAATCTATCTATCCTTCATCCTCATTAATCATGTGGAGAAACTTTTCCTCCTCCCAACCCTCTAATGGACTCAACCTATTTGATCCCTTGATCTCTACTTAATCAATTCAATCTTAGAGCCAAAAATATATAAATGAGATGCCATCATACACCATTTGAATCACATCCTCATATATAAACTTATATTATTGGTGAAGATACTTACATACAATCAAATCCATCATTCTTGAGTACAACCAACATACTAAGGTGAAACAAGGGTTAATTTGGTGAAAATCTGGTCTATCTTCATCACGTTTACTAATATTTATGTTTTATCTCAAAATTTGCATTTAGTTTGGCTATAATAGGTTAATGTTATATATTCACTTGAGCTCTTAATGTTCAAAATTTTAAGTGCATATTGTAGCATTTTAAGTTTCATCCCTATGTAATTTGATTTGTCTCCTAGGTCCTATGTTAGCATGTATGGCCTTATATACCTGGTTGTGTTATTCCATCTCAATTCTGGTATTTTTTTTTGGCTTCCTCCTATCATTTTATACCTTTAGTCCTAATTTAGGCCTACATTGGGAGGACCTAGATGCCCAAGGCATTTGGCTCCCAAGATTGAGAGGCCCAAGGTATCTATGCCTCACTAATCAGGCTCCAAATTCAAACAGTGCAATGATTAACTTACATGAATAGTAAATTAAAGTCTGTGTCAACTTGATTTGAAATGCACACCTTGAAATGTTAGGGAGACATATAAAATAAATCTCCCCCTGCCTCCCATTTTGATGCATTCAAGCATCAAGCATTCAAGGCACTCTCTTTTAGATCTAGCATTGTGGAAAGCTTCAACATCTTTCATGCAAACATGTGTTCATGATTTTCCTTTTCGGGTTTTTGGAGTCATATTATTGCATCAACACTTGTGATCACATTCAAAGAGCATTACATCATCAAGGTATAAGACATTTCAATTATCAATCTAGCCTCTACTACACATCAACACACTTCTAGCTTCATTTTAATTCATTTTAATTTCAAGGTTAATTCCTAAACCTGGGTTTGACTTAGGCAAACCCCTTTCAACCCAACATTTTATCTCTTTTTTGTGTGTAGATAATAGGTGGAAAACACACAAATTTAGGAACAACACGAGTATCAAAAGAGTTGCAGAATGTTTGTTTGCAGATTTGAAATAGGTGAGACCCAATCACCTTACTCATCTGAGTCTTGCGACTTAGTTTCCCTACTTGTTTGATTCCCTTTGATTTTGCTCCAAATTTAAACTACAAGTTAGTCTTTGTTTATATTTTTTAGATCTTCTGTCAAAATTTTCGCATCTATTTTCTGTTCTATCATAGTTATTAAAAGTCATAATTTTGTTATATTTTTCCCTAGATCTTGCATCCGTCTTCTATAATCACATAGTAATTTTCAATTCATCACAAGAGACTGTTGAATCTATTTTGTGCCCAAAATCTCTTGAGCCAATTGGATCACTCCCCTCCAAAAGTAGTTAAAATAGAAATAGATGAAGCTTTATAATTTTCCCATATAATCTAGAGCAAACTCTATTTCCCAATATATACATATATAACACACACATATATAAATGTTTATATGTGTGTATGTGTGCATATAAGCATGCAAATGTGTGTGTATGTGTGCATATATATTTTACTGATAAATATATCATTTAATAGTTATTAAATGATAGTATTGTTACAACCAAGGTTCAAATCCCCACTAGGTCATTAGACTTGTAGGTCTTGTGTACTTGTGATGCCATTTAGCTCATGGATTTGAACGACAATAATGACATAAGAAGAAGTCCCCTCAATATGACCTATATGATTCAAACCGAGATAAAAATTATTGGATTAACTAGCAATTTTTAAACCAAAAGTATTTTAACTCACATGTTTTATATCAATGGAATGAATTTGTTGGTTATTTTTACTTCTTAATTAGTTAATAATTTCTTTTTTTTTTCTAAAGAGAATTACATTTTTTTTATTTTAGATTATCTTAGAAATAATTGAAAATGATTATTTAATTCCATAATGTTTATTCTTTAAAAACAAAATATTGGGGGGGAAATAATGTTAAATTCTCTAAATAGAAAAATGATTAATTAATGTTTTTTGCATGTATTAAGTAGTTTGATTTAGTAATCAATCAATTAAAGTTTGCACAATTACTTAATTTGATAAATTATTCATTATTTATTGTTAAGTTATTGATATAGATCTATCATCTAAAAACCAAGAAAACATGAAAACATCATTAGATCATTTTAAATTTTATTAAATTCTTCAAAACAGAGCAAGTCATCATCACATCCTACACAATCAAAGTAATTATCATGATAAAATCAAACAAACTAATGAGTACATTGAAACGTCACATTTCAACATTATTGATATATAAACAAAAGAATCAAACCAAAGCAAGAAAGTCGAGTATCCAAACACAATCAACTTTTGTCATGTGAATAATTGTGAAGTACCATTCCTTTGACCAACAACATTTTTGTGAGAGTTGTTCTAGATCATAGAAAGATAAATATTAATATATCTATGATAGGTAGTTGTATGACCAAGTCATAAGAAACCTTTTCATAGATCAAACACTTGAGAGTACACACAAGATTAAAGACATTATAGAAACACATAGTAGAAGACTTGTACTCTTTTTAGTTCACTGAATCTAATTGTTTTTCTAGATTGATTGACATTTGAATGTTCTAGATGATTAGATGATTGCATGTGTTAGATAATTGGAATAAATGCAATAAATGCCTTCACATACAAACACATGACATCAAATCATGAGGACATGTGTTTAGTTGGCTTTTGGTGAGAATGGTAAACTAGGTCAATTGAGCATTTTTTCATTTTATTTTAGAAGTCAAGATAGGGTTCATGCTGGCAAAGACATCCTTATATCATGGACCCATCATGGATTAGATATGGCCCACATCAAAGTGCATAATGACTAGATAGATACAAATGCCTACAAGGATGTGATACCCTCCAACATACATACAACATATATAATGCATCATTGACAATACAGGTGTTACACATGGGTCCAAGGTATAGAGATATATGTATATAAGAATAAGATAAAATTATAAGTATAAACAAGGGTGCAGATGTAGTAACTAATAACTAAGTTTCAGTGTTTCTGTGAGCATCTTCATTCTCATGAGAGATGGGTTCTTGTGGGCCACTACTCATGAAACATGGGTCAATGAGTTTGGCTCAAAAAACTACACAGTTGATTCGTGATAGAAGTATCACAATTTGACTTGCTGTAAAAAAATATCTTCTACTTATCAAGACTTGAACTCTTAAAGAAAAATAAGAATCAAAGATATAACAGCAATCAAAGATATAATAGAATTGAAACGTGGCTACAAATGAATGCTACACAGTTAACTTTAACAGCATAATACAGTTTAATGTCTTTATAGACTGAAAATCTTATATCTCTGTATCTCCAAATAATTTTATTGAACGACTACTAAAAATAGGCTTAGATCCCCAAATATAAATCTGGCTTTCACTTATAAACTAGGCAGACTAATAAATAAACATTGTACCCAAAGAGGCAGACTAATGAAGTTCTTACTAATTCCCCAAACCCATATAAACCATATTGTTTCATACACTGTACAGACAGAGTGCCTGCAAACTGATTACAAGCCGTCTCACAGCGCCCAAATCAGCTGACAGATTAAAAAAAGACTCAGCTTATTGGGTATAAGCCGAAGGGGGCCATAATTTGTGTAGTAGAATCACTGTCTGAGCAATACAAACAAATATCCGCTTCTTGATATTGCCCCTTCTTGGTATGGGCCTCATCATCATGCTTCCTTGCATCCTCCTAGCAGCAGCAACAGGAACGCCTCCACCTCCAATTGAAGAAGCTTCTGTACCCACCATATTTTGCAGAAATCTCAGAACAGAGTAGAGATCACAAAACAGAGCAGAGCAGAGATCTCATAACAACCCAGACAAGAGCAGAGACTACAGACACGAGGTAAACAACCCAGAGCAGAGCTATACTTACAAAAACAGAGCAGAACAGAACAGATATCACAATGGGTACTCACAAACAATGCAGAATTCAGACCAGTAATCACAAAACAGAGTAGAACAATCCAGATTCCAAACCAGACCAGAGATCACAAAAGTAGAGAAAAACAACCCAGGGCAGAACTGAGGCCACAAATCATAGCAGAACAACTCAGAATAGAGCAGAAATCACAAAAACAGAGCAGAGATCACAATAACAGAGCAGAGCTGAGATTACAAAAAACAGAGCAGAGCAGATGCCTGGAAAAAACTAATGTCGATGGGCATGACTGAATCTAAATAGGCGATATAGAGGGAGCAAACTTAATCAGTACGCAATTCACTATTTGATGTTTGTGACTATTTTAATATTGATACATTGTACCTGCTGACAAATTGGTATATTTTGAATCGCCTAGGAATTGGATCAATTTGAGGTCATAGACGACTGTTTTGTGGGCAATCTAAATTGCTTCTAGAATATCAATGTTGGAATTTTGTGACCCAAACTTCCAAGTCTTTAGGAAATCTTTGTTGCTATGTCGGCAACCCATGTGACAGGCCCACCAATATCCATTTTAAATCTTGAAGTCTTTTTCATATCTTTTAGCTCTGGTCAGCTAGTCTCGAATTCTAATATAGAATTTTGTATGAAGCCCACCAATATCCATTTTAAATCTTGAAGTCTTTTTCATATCTTTTAGCTCTTGTCAGGTAGTCTCAAATTCTAATATAGAATTTTGTATGAGATTTGATAATGATAGAAAACATTTTTATTTTTTTTCAATCTTTTTTTCTATTCTTTTTAGCTTTAGGACAAGTGTAAATTGATAGTTCTAAGAGTCTAACATCAAATTTAATAATCTAAATAGTTTAGTACTTTCTACTAATCATACACTACATTTCACAAATTAAAATCTCACTAGAAAATCTACGAATGTGAGAAGTCTATCAATGTCCATTTTAAATCTTCAAGTATTTCTCATATCTTTTAGCATTGGTCACGCAGTCTCAAATTCCAACATAGAATTTTATAATCATCTTGTATGAGATTTGATAATGATAAAAAATATTTTCATTTTCTTTCAATCTTTTTTCCTATTCTTTTTAGTTTTCCGACAAGTGTAAATTGATAGTTCTAAGAGTCTAACATCAAATTAAAGAATCTATATGGTCTACTATATTCTAATAGTCGTACACTACATTTCACAAATTTAAACCCCACTAGAAAATCATCCATGAGCTAATAGTCGCCTTTTTTTGGCAAAACAAAGTTAGCAATTAGATCAATTGTGCAAGTTTATTGGTACTAATAGTGCACCATTGTTGGAGCATTTTTGTAAAAGTTGCACAATTATTGGAGCATTTATGTAAAAGTATTGGATCAATTGTGCAAATTTTTCGGTTGTCTAAGTGAATGTGTAATTGCACAAAAGAGGCTAGGTAATGATAATTTTTTTTAAATTTTTTTTGATAATCTAAGGAGTTCCTTCATTCTCCTTTTCTTTCCCTAGAATCTTCTTGTTGATATCTAAAATTGATTTTAGACACGCACCTATGGGAAGCTTCGTGAATGGGGGACCTTATGCTACTTCACTGAGCAACCTCTAGGATTTTAGAAGTCGTCTCTTTGATTTTAGAAAGGGGAAAAGAGAAATAAGTGTTACTAATCAATTTTAAGGTGATACACCAAGCTTTTGGAACACTTTAAAATGCACGTGCACAAGTTATTATGAGAAATAGAATCTCAAGATGACTTTACTACTATTATACATTCAGGAACAATTACAGATATATGAAAAAACCTTCAAACGTGCGACATAAAGAAAAATATACAATAACATCCATAAAATAGAAAATCTTAATGCATAATCCACTCAGTAAAAATTAAAAATGAGCTCACTAAAGTCAGATTCAATCTTAAACCAACACAAAAATCATATATAAACAATGAATCTTTGAGAGATCAAAGGGGGGTGAACCCACAATAGTGGGTTACACTTTTTAGCCTAAACGGACACTGAACTCTACATTTTGAGAAAAACTTTCAGATTCAGATGCATATTGCCGTTGAACTGCTCAAAATCGGAGGATGAAGTAAATTAGAGTCTTTTAGGATTTTCTGTCTAGTTTCTAAATATATATATTTTTATTTTTATTGAATTTATTTGAATACTTTTTTCTTTCTCCCACGAAAACTTGTATGGTGTTGAAAACATCATTTTCAAATAGTATCACTGTTTTCATAGAGCATAACTTTTTTGTAAAATAGATATGAATGTGATTCTTTCGAATTTAGTTTTGTAACATCCATACAGAGGGCATGCAATTGGTTTGATGACATTATCACTATTATTGCATATTTTATTAACGTTTGAAGTTGACTAAACCAAAATTTTGACCTACCTTGACTACATAGCTTATAACTTATTGTGTATTTATCAAATTTCAATTATTATTTTTTTAATAGAAAGTAGACTCGAATACGGAGGGCACTATTATTTTTCAAAAAAATTTTGCCTTTTTTTACTATTTTTCATTGAACGTCAAACTCAGAGGTTTATATTTGATAAAAAACCTACATTCATTTAACGTCAAAAACCATACACATAATAAATTTTAAAATAGTCAAATATATAACCGTTTGAAAGCTAGTTCTAAGTACTTGTTGAATGCAAAAGGACGTCTTCTTATTCATCCATTTGATCAGCGTGCTTGAGGCCCGAAGCCATGAAATTCTCAGAATTTCTTGAAAACTTGAAACCATGGCTCAAACCAGGTACTTTCGATAGAAAGTGTACTTTCAATCAAAAGTATTAACTTTCGATTGAAAGTACTTTGCCCAAAAATGGAAAATTTAGTTAATACTAAACTAGTTTCGATCGAAAGTCATTTACTTTCAATAGAAAGTCAAGTTTGACTTTTGATAGAAACCTATGTCGGCCTTTTTGGTGGCATTTTTAGTTGATAAGAATTAGGTATAAATAAATGTATATTTTTTTCATTTCATAAATCTGAAAGCTGTAAAATAATTCGCATTTAGGAGAAGAAAGACATTTTGGCATGGAATAATTTTCTAAGTTGTGATGGGAAATAAAAAGAGAAGGCTAAACAAAAGTACACGACATTATTCAGAAGAGACTGAAAAAGACTACGTGAAGAATCGCGAGAAAGATATCATCGTCGAAAATAAGGTATGTCTAAGATGTCTAGATAGATAGATATTTTAAGTTGATGGTCAAGACTTGTCTTAATGTTCATGTAAATGTGATATTGTAGGTCTATTAGACTTAACTAGACCTAACTGTAGACCTATTTGAACTAATAGGACTTATTAGGACTAATTAGGACCTATTCTAGGACTAATAGGACCTATTAGGACCCAATTATGACCAATTATACCCAATTAGGACCAATTATAACTAATTAGAACCAAATAGTACCTAATAGGACCTATTTGGACTAATTAGGACCTAATAGGACCTATTAAGACTAATTAGGACTAATTAGGACTTATTAGGACTAATTAGGACCTAATAGGACCTATTAGGACTAATTAGGACCTATTAGAACTTAATTAGGACTAATTACCTGACCTATTAGGACCAATTAGGACCTAATATGGACCAACTAGACTTAATTAGGACCAATTAGGACCTAATATGGACTATCTAGACTCAATTAGGACCAATTAGGACCTAATTAGGACCTATTATATTCAATTATGACCTATTAGATCTAATTAGACTCAATTAGGACCAATTAGGACCTAATATGGACCAATTAGGACCTAATATGACCTATTAGACTCAATTAGGGCCAATTAGATTTAATTATGACCTATTAGATCTAATTAGACTCAATTAGGACCTAATATGGACTAACTAGACTCAATTAGGACCAATTAGGACCTATTAGATTCAATTATGACCTATTAGATCTAATTAGACTCAATTAGAACCAATTAGGACCTAATATGACCTATTACACTCAAAATTAGGGCCAATTAGACTCAATTGGGACCAAGTCGGACCTAATATGGACCAATTAGGACCTAACATGACCTATTAGACTCAATTAGGAGCAATTAGGACCTAATATGGACCAACTAGACTCAATTAGGACCAACTAGGAACAATTAGGACCTATTAGATTCAGTTATGAGCTATTAGATCTAATTAGACTCAATTAGGACCAATTAGGACCTAATATGACCTATTAGACTCAATTAGGGCCAATTAGACTCAATTGGGACCAATTTAGACCTAATATGGACCAATTAGGACCTAACATGACCTATTAGACTCAATTAGGACCAATTTGGACCTAATACATGGACCAATTAGGACCTAACATGACCTATTAGACTCAATTAGGACCTATTAGATTCAATTATGATGTAATTAGGAACAACTAGACTCAATTAGACTCAATTAGGACCAACTAGACTCAATTAGGACCTATTAGATTCAATTATGACTCAATTAGGACCTATTAGATTCAATTAGACTCAATTAGGACCAACTAGACTCAATTAGGACCAATTAGGACCTAATATGGACCAATTAGGTCTAATTAGGTCGTAATACATCTAATTGGGTCTAATTAGGTCCTAAAAGGTTTTAAGGGGTCATATAACCTATCATCTACCTCTTAAAATAGACCTAGATAACTAGGAATTATGATGTCCTAATAGGTCTAATTGCATCTAAGCAGGTCTAATTAGGTGAACTAATAGGTCTACTTTGGTCTTAAGAGCTCATATTAAGCATGTATTGAGTCTAATTAGGTCTTAAAGGGTCATGTAGTACTCGAGTATATTAGGTGTTAATTAGTCTTTCAATTCAATCTAATTACAAGGTTAGAAGGGGTCCTATTACTCATATTGTACATAGATAATTAGGGCAAGCTATTATGACTAATTTGGTCTAAGGGGTCCTATTAAGTTCATAAATATGTCCCTAACTAGGCATTATTACTATTCAATATTAGTTCCTATTACTTATATTAGGTATGTATTACTCACATGTATTTAAAGGTAAATTAAATAGTATAAAATTAGGTATAATTTAAAGGTCTTGTTATGGGTTAATTAGTCTAATTATGCCTAAGGGATCATATTGCTCATATTAGGTGTACTAGCAGGTCCTATTACTCATGATATTAGGTGTTAATTAGTCTTAATTAAAGGTCTAATTAGGTCTAATTAAAGGTCTAATTAGGTCTTAAGGGGTCCTCAAACTCATATTAGGTATACTTGAGACTAGTTACACATGTCTTATTAGGTGTTAATTGGTCAAGTATTAGGTCTAATTACGTCTTTAAAGCCCATCTTATTAATGATATTAGGTCCTAATTTGGGTCTTATTACTCATATTAGGTCAGGTAATAGGCTAAAAATTAGGTCTTAATGGGTCACAATTTACTCAAGGGGTCTAATTTTAAGTATATTTAATTATGTCTTCTTAGTCAAGTATTAGGTCTAATTAGTCTTATCTAGGTCTTATTAGTCTTAATTAGTCTTATCTCTAGGTCTTATTAGGTACATAATTAGTCTTATCTAGGTCTTATGTACATACACAATGTATACATAAAAATCTATCTATACACATGTACATGTATGTATACATACATATATACATGCACACATGCACACATACATGCATACATGCACATATGTATATATATACATGCATACATGCACATACATATATATACATACATATACATGCACATGCACACATGCACACATACATGCACACACACACACACACACACATATATACATGTGCGTGTGTATATATATATATATATATATATATATATATATATATATATACATGTATATGTATGTATGTATATACATGTATGTATATGTATATATATACATGTATATGTATGTATGTATATACATGTATGTATATGTATATATATATATATATATATATATATATATATATATATATATATATATATATATATATATATACACGCACATGTGTCTATATATATATATATATTGATATATTGTATGCATATATATATATATATATATATATATATATATATATAATAATAATGAAAAATCTATATATTTAATCAATACACACATGTATATCACAAACTTTAAATAAAGAAAAATCTATATAATTATATATACACATGTGCATATATACATGTGTATATATATGCATATATACATGTGTATATATGCATATATATACACATGTATACATGTATATATAATATATACACATGTATACATGTATATATACATATATATACACATGTATACATGTATATATACATATATATGCATATATACACATGTATACATGTGTATATGCATATATACATGTGTATATATGCATATATACACATATATATATGCATATATACACATGTATATATATGCATATATACACATGTATATATATGCATATATACACATGTATATATATGCATATATACACATGTATATATGCATATACATGTGTATATATATGCATATATACACATGTATATATGCATATACATGTGTATATGCATATATACATGTGTATATATGCATATATACTATTTATGCATCTATCAAAAATTGAAAATAATAAAAATGGACAATGAAAATACCTCAAAACCGTGTTTGAAAATTCGGAAGCCATCCCCACGGGTTTCACTATTTCACTATTGCCGAAAGTGACAGTGAAACTCACTTTCGGCGGATATATTTCCACCAAAAAAAAAACCCTAACTAATGACTTTCGATCGAAAGTCATTACTAAGGGACTTTCGATTGAAAGTTCCTTAGTAACTTTCGATCGAAAGTCATTACTAAGGGACTTTCGATTGAAAGTTCCTTAGTAACTTTCGATCGAAAGTTACTAAGAACTTTCAGTCGAAAGTTACTTATGATCGAAAGTCCTATGTCTAAGGACTTTCGATTGTAAGTTTAGTACTTACGATTGAAAGTGCAAGCGAGTTTCTATCGAAAGTTGGTAAATAATATTTTTCTAAAAATGCTTTTCCGGACGAATTCCTTCCTCTGAAAAATTGTAACCCAGTATTGTGGGTTCACCCAAGGCTGAAAGCATGATTGATTATATTGCTCAATTCGACAAATGTGCATTACAATTTAAGGCTGCAAAAATAGTTCTTTCATATATTTATCAGAGTCTTATATTTCTGTCAAAAAAGTCCTTGTTACAATACAAGCTTTGCATATATATAGGCTAAGGCATCGCCTGATTCCCTAATAAGAGAGTAGTTAGCATTATCACATTTCCACAATCCATTTCTAAATACATGTGCATTTCTAGATTTGATTGTATGCATTTTTTATTCTAAAACACACACACAATCAAATCCAAAAATGCACATGCATTGAGAGAGTAGTTGTAGAAAAATGCTAGGTGTCCTACTTTGCGAGGCAAAGAAGCTACAAATTTTCTCATTGGCCTTGCTAGACCTTAGTTTGATAACAAGATCTGATTCTTCATTACTTCACACAACTACCAACTTATTGGATCAAATCTTTGCTAATCTTCTCAGCTACCACTCGAGATTGGATTAGTGATAAATTCGCCCAACTACTTCATGAGAAAAATGCGAGAACTAAAAGAAAGCAATCTTGTGGACATAAGATGTGTGGAAACCCTTTTCTTTGACCAGGAGATGACACATGATAGACATGAGCGAACTCTCCTTCAAAGCAAAAATTGAATTCTCTCAAAATTATGTGAGAATACCAAATGGCACATAGGCATGTAGGCTAGTCTCGAAAGAAAAATTGAACTACCTCAAATGTCTGTGAGGCGACCATGTGGTAGATTGCACAATAAAGATATGAATTAATACAACACATGGGCTCGCCAATAAAAAGAAAAAGTGGCTAACGCTTTGATAAAACACATGGCACTCAAGCGAAGACTTTCAAAAAAAGAAAAAAAAAACTTAACTCAAAAATATGTCATTCTGCCAAGTGGCAAGTGTGAACAGTTGCTGAGCTTTTAATAGAATGAAGGCAAGCTTGCTTCCAAACACACACCATGCCACCAAATTGAAAATGCATTTTATTCATTCGAACAAAATGTTGCTAAGAGGGAAAAAAGAAGTGGAGGCAATAGAACTCCTTAGTAAGAAAGAGTGAAAATTTATTCCTAGCTCTGGTAACTTTAAGGGGAATTGTGCACGTGGGATTGAGAACCTTTCAAATTGTGACTTCACAAACTAGTGATTTAACTAAATTGCATCTAAAGAGATTATCAATAGCTCCCTATAAGGGGAGCCACTCATTCTCTAAAGGAAATACCTAGATCTTCAAGCATTAGGCCTCATGGTCTAACTTGATCAACTCTTGGAAAGATGTAGAGCTGAGGTCCTTGAAATTGGCTTCCAACAAAATTTGAAGTTGGACGAGTGGATGAAGAAATTTTTCAAATTCATCAACCTCTAGATTTTCTTAGATCAACTGGAGAGTTGTATGGATGAGCTGTTGATCAATTGATGCAACCAACTTGTCAGACTGCATCAAAAACTCATCTACGTTAATGAGGGATGAAAAACCATATTTTTCAAGCTCTTTGAAGTGCCCCTTCACTAGTGCAACCACAAACTACAAATTAGACAATGCAGAATGAGTTGAGAGAGTGATTTTGTGGTAGTTGATGATTGCATTTTTATTCTTCATTGCCTCCTTGTAGTGTACAAAAGCATCTCCGGTGATATCCTGATCTGATGCAGCAGACAACAAACTCACTACCTATTGCATGCTTAGAGCTTCAAGCTCCACAAAATTGGAAAATTGAGCAATGATGGGCTTAACCTCAGTGCATAAAGATTGGGCCTCCTTCAAGAATTGGAAGGTAGGTTTGAAAGAATAAATGAATTTTTTTACCTTTTAACATTTGGTAGAAAGAATGTCTTTAACAATTGGAGTGAGATTTGTGAGGGGAGGAGGAGGCACCTAACGGTTTTCATACAAGAGCTTATTTTTTGCTTCCACTAGGGTCATATGACAATTCCTTCTCTTTTTTCTCTGCATTTCTTAGTTGTTGTTGTAGGGTGACCATTTATTTTCTCTTCTCTTTCATGCACTTGTTATTCAGAGCTAAGTCATTCTTTCCCTTGGTTAGAGATTCTTCTAGCTTGTACTTTTTCTCCTCTACCTCAGATAGTTCATCATTCAAACTTTTAAGCTCACTTTCTTTGATGCTCTATTCCTAGGTTAAGAGACCCTGTGTAGTACTTAACTCTTTGACAAGGCATTCATTCTCTATTGACACCACTTTCAATTGAGCCTCAAATGGTGTGGTGTCAAGGATGCTTGCCTGCAATAAGAAGAGCTCATTTTCCTTGGCTTGCAACTTCTTGAAATGATCTTCTTTTTCTTCATGTTCCTTCTGCAACTGTGCCTCCATATCCCACATGAACAATTGTAGTCCATCCTTTTCCACTTTCTCTTATTGCACAAATGACCAGAGTTGTGCAATTTCTACTTCCAAAGACTTCTCCCTTAGCGAGAGGCGATCATTTGTTTCTTTTACTTTCTCCAGCTTGATGGAAGTATTGTTAAACCTTCGCACCTTCTTCATGTAGTTAGAGGAAACAATCCTCTAAGCCTCTTTAGCCAACACAACTCTATCTTTTGGCTATACAGATTCCAAATTTACCTATACAGCTTGAACTATATAATTGTCTGGCCTCATTTGACCAGTTGGCTTTATTACTTTTGGGGTGAGGGATGCGAACATCAGATGTTAGTGCTCCTCATTGTAAAAAAATTTCACACTAGGCTCTACCATCTTTTGTGCATGGTTTTCATTTCTCTTCTTTATCCTCTTAGATTAGACAAGCTCAATAAAAATTGCTTGTTGCTACAACTCTGTATATGATGGAATGAATTGTCCTACAAAAGGAACTCCAGGGGGAAGGGTGTATGGGATTTGGATGATGGAAGACTGTGATTGGGAAGAGTGGCATATCCATAGTGGTAGGGGAGAATAGAGGGATCCCTAGTAGAGGTTGGGTTGGTGGAGTGAGTGTGGAGGTTACACTTGATGAAACCAGAGGAGGGGTAGTTTCAAAGGTTAGCACTCTGGTGACCTACAACATAGATAAATGACTAGCAACATAAGAAAATGAAGCAATGGGAATGGATGTTTCTAATGTGAATGAGGAGGATGTAGTCATGCTAATAGATGCGCTCTGCAAGATTGATGGAAATTAGGATACAAACAATGCAATTATAATGGATATTGTAGTAATGGCAGGTAGTGGAGCGAAGGAAGTAGTAGGAAGAATAGAAGCAACAGGAGAAACCAGAGATTGAGTAAAGAGAAGAGGGGAAGAAAAACTTACCTGTACCAAGGATGCGGCTAGCATGATAGTAACATGATTGATTATTTGAACACCCCCAAAAATGTAGGTAGTATTTATGTCTCTTTAGCAGTGAGACCTACTGAGAGGCAGAAGAATCATCAATTCTCTTCCTTCCCACCTGTGTCTGAGGCTTCTTTACAATTTCATGAGAAGATGAATCTCCCACAAAAGGAGGAGCTTGCATATGCACTTCTTGAATGGAAACAATTTTCACTTCATTAGTTCCATCTTTTGGGGGCTCACACTCCTCTTCAATTGAATCTTCACCTTTGAATTTTTTAAATATTTTCTCAAATTTCTCATTAGTGGGACAATTCCCAATACTTATGCATAGCTACATAATCTCCTACCTATATATCTAGAAGGCCAATAATTTCTCATTTGATCAGGCATCTTCTTCCATCTTCCTCACAATATTAGTTATTATTTTCTTGGAGGGGTTCATGATACCAACTACCTTGTAAAAATTATACCATGGAGTGCACTCAACTCTTGGAACCTAGGCAAGATCAACGTAAAGATTTAGATCCTCCACTAAAGGGCTCATGCGCTCATCCTAGTACTCATGAGGCACATGTCTGATGGAGTTATTCCTCTTTGAGAGGTGGCCATCAAGATCAAAATTCCACTTATCATCAATAAGTAGGATACTAATCCAGAGAAGTTTAGCTATAAGCACTCCCTCTACATCTAGCTCCCTTTTCACCATGAAGGGCCCTAGGGTTTTCTTATTAGGCATGATAGTAGTATCATGCCTTCCTTCTCTTATGCAACACTCTATATAGCCATTTGTCTCAAAATTTCTAGAGCTAAGGTGTGATGAGACACACAGAAAGGCAAGTGGAAAGGCTCTTCCATGAAGCCATAGAATCAGACCAAAGAAAAATCTGCACTAGAAAACCACTCATAGTGCATGCTACATGTGATCATCTAGTCAAGTTACTCTGCATTAAACTATGGGATGGTATCTATTCCGAAAAGATCTTGAACTGTGGGGAGTAAGAAAGTATGGGAGAAAGTATAAAAATCATATGTGGTCGATAAAATTGGAGTCCACACAGTTACCAACATCCTTTCCCCTTTTTGGTTATGAGTTTCCAAGTTCAGTAACTAGCCAATTAACTCAACATTTTGGTATAAAAACATATGCATGAGGTATGACAAGTACCTAAACATAAATTTCTACAAAAAATTGGTAAGCTGCAAATGAATTTCTTCAGCCAAGAACTCAGCAAAGTCATACCAAAAAATCTCTTTTTTCTTGTGGAGCTTAAAAAGAATGCCCATTTGGAAAGGGTTCATGTCAAAGTCATTATCAAAACCATAGATGTATGCCAACATGGAGAAAACATCTTGCACATCCTTTTTGGTTAAATTCTTAATAGACATAGGGAAATTTGGGGGTTCTCTATTTCCTGGGTCTTTTCCCATTACTGCATTGTAAAATATTTGAGCATTGCATCTGCTACCACTGTAACTTTCCAATGCTTCCTTTTCAAAATTTTATGCAGCCTCCATAAGCACAGGGATGCATAGCATTTTCCTGGTATCATCTATACTGATTAAGACTATCAAATTATTATCCTTGCTAATATCAAGACTTGCATCAAAGCACTACACACATGTGGACAAATTCTAGGCAATGTGGAACTCTAGAAACCAAATATTGTGGAAGACCACTATTCCATATCTTGCATGCAGGTGAAAGAGTCTCTATCTTCTTCTTGCTAACAATCATTTGGGTACATGTGGCCTCCCTAAGGGTTTTAGGTTGCTCATGAAAGTTAGGGTCAAATAAATCTTCATAAATATCGACCAAGGTCATAGGATTCTTGGTCAACCCCTTATCTTTTGATTTGGTTCTTAGATGCACTGGCTTCACATGCATCACATGAGAAGCGTAATAAAATTTTCCACAAATTCCAACAAACTTTATAGACTCTGGGACTTCTGCTGCTACACTTGGTTCACCCATCTCTGAAGCCATGATTACTTGAGTTTGGCTTCTCTGTGCTTTACACTTTCTAAGTTTTCTAGGCCCTTTGAGATCTCTTGGCAAGGTAAATAAGCTTATGCATGTAACTTCAACATCAATCTATTCTCATAATGCACATTCACTATAAAACTTTGATACTTAAAGAGACATTAAGGGTCTTTTCGCATTGCATTGTAAGGAGGTTAATGCTACTAACATCACTCGTGTGAATTAAAGTCTTAAATGCACACATAGATGGCAATTTACTTTCTAGAGATCCATTTCTTCCTTTTTTGCTTCCTTCATCCTAAATCAAATTTTCTTCAAAATTCACACACAAACCTAAAGGCATGTCATTAAAGCTTGAAGAAAAACCATAAAAATGCCATTCCAAGTGAGATGATACAACTGGACACATGACTTTATGAGAGATATGTGGAGAATAGTTCATGATACCTCATATAATTAATATTTTTATCCAAATTTTCTCTTAAAAGCATCCCTAGATTAATTTTGAAAGGGACAAGGACTTAGAGAGAAAAAATGCTTGCAAAAAATGAACCACTAGCCTCTAGCCTTATTTACACGCAAAAATGGCACGCCATATTTACAAAATTTACATATAATTGAGCTTAATTGAAATTTTTAAGATGGGTCCCATTAATCAAAATCCCAAGGGGCTCACCATTCATGTTCTTGAGTTCAAAGGAATTATGCTTCTTGCATCTGGCAATGAGGAAGGGACCTTTGTTAGGAATGGGAACACTCAGAGGGGGGGGGGTGAATTAGTGTTCACTGTATTTTAACTTTTCACTTTAATCTTTATGTTGAACTTAAATGCTTAAGTACTGAATTAAACATTCACATAAACATGAAACATGAAATCAACACAAGACACCAATATGGTTATGGGGAAACCCAAATAGGTAAAAACCTCGGTAGGAATTGACACCCACTAATATTCTGCACTAGTGTTTTGTGATCCTTGTTAGAAGATCCTTTACCCTATTAGGAGTAGTTGTACAATGCTTTAAGTGCAGTAGACCTTGTTAAGGGTCAGACCCTATTAGGATTCTTTTACAATGATCCCTATTAGGGGAGTGGACTCACTATCCTAGAGCTCACTGCTCAAATGGTGAAGGCTACAACCTTCTGATTTCAGATACACACTATATCTACAGGTGAGCTGTCACTGTTGCACTGCTTATCTAATCAGTTCCTCTGATGCGCTAATGCTTTGACCTCTTGCAAAGCCTTAATACATCTCATAGTGTCTTCACACACTTCTGCTATGCTTAACACATCTTTCTTACAACTTCCATACCAAATACAATGGGCGCATCTTATATTTATATGCTCATACAAACTAAACAATTAGGTCGGCCCTATAACTAATTACAAACAATGCTTCCAAATGAATTGGATTAAGCATTCTTAAAATTATACATATAAACATGTCAGCAACCTAAATACAATGGGTGCATGGCCTTTACAATATTACATTATCACTGCAAACCAAAATACTAACTGTTGGCTCCATGCTCTGTTCTCTGCTGGCACACACTAGCTGTGCAACTTTAGATAACTGTAACTTTCTCATCTTTGCATATCTAATTATGCACTCATAGACCAAGCATGAGTATAGTATAACAAACTTAACCTCTAGGGCACATACCATAATTCATCTGTACACATGTGCGCTGATGCTCCGAGCTGCAGGAACTCTGTACACTTTCCAGTCTTCAAGACATAGCTGATTTCTGATCTTCTCATCAGGTGCGCTGACTTCAAACTGCTATATGACTTTGTTGCCATAATGACAACACTATATTAAGTCATATACCTCAGTATAGACAACTTGCCAATAATCTCCCCCCTTTTCATTGATGACAACAAAGGAATATGGCCAAGTTGCTAACTGTCCCTTAACACAAAATTTTTTATCTTCTATACATTCTTTATACATAACCTTATATCTCCCTATACATATATATACTCCATATTCTATACACAACTCCCCCTTTGACATTAATGACAAAGGTGTTACAAAAAATTGTATCTACACATACTCACCGAGGGAAAACATCCAGATATGTAATCTTGAGGTTTTGGATCTCCTTCTTCCAAAAGGTGATTAGTGAATTGACTATTTAGAGATGGGCGCATAAAGCATACTGTAGCTTCTCCATCTTCTCCAAAATTGTGCTCGGGCCTTGATCATAGGTTATCATGGTGGCATCAATCTCCTTTATATTCTGATTGAGAATGTCTAGTGAGGGCGCAAGAGCATTCCTCAACTGAGTTTGTCTAGACCTTATCTTTTCCATCTCTTTCTCTACCTTTTCAATCTTGTCCAACTGACCTTGGTAGATATTGTTGCACATGTTCACATCAGTGGATTTTTCTTTCACTGAGCTCTTCACTTGCTCAATCATAGCTTTTGCCTCTTTTATTTTGAAATGAGCATTGGTAAGCTTATCTCGTTCCATGCATTCTGCAATGATTTTCCTTCCTTCATTTGCAAATTCTTTCAAGGATGCTTGACCACTCTTAAGTGAATTCAAGTCCAGTCCAAAATTGCTCATCAGTTCATTTAGTCTCTTCTTTAAGTACTTCTCTTCTGCCACTATGGATGCAGATTCTTCTAGGCTAGAAAAATTACTTTTGAACTGAGAAATGACTGTACTTACATCATCAACCAAGTGAACCTTAGACACTTTCTTATTTGTTGGCAACAAATAGTTCAAAATGTTCACAGATTCTACCATGAGGGGATTCCTCATTACTTGCTTCTCCTTTTCCTTCTTCATAGATAGGACATTGAATTTAATCAAGTCTTCTTCTTTCCAGGAGTCCAAACTGCTTGTGTCAGGTGTCAAACTTGACAACAATGCTGAGGAGGGATTGATGGGAGTGCTATCCATCACTTCTAATTTTACCTTGGTTATTTCAACAGAAGTTTCATTTTTATCTTCTTCTTTCTTTTCTTCCTCTTCTTCTTCTTTCTTTTCTTCTTCTTTCTCATCAGATATGTCTTCATTGTGTATTTCTTCTTGATGAGTGGGAGGTGAGCTACTGCATAAGATTTCAGCTTCTTGTGTGCTCACAAAAGATTCCTTAAACTTATCCAACTCTGTGTTAGTGGCCACCATGGCTATTTCCACATTATCTATGATAATGGTGCTGTCCTTGGGTGATTATGACATGGGTGCAGACTTATCTACCTCTAATTGTGTTCCATCTATGGGCGTTGAGTCCTGTGGACCCATCACTGGTATATTAGAGATCTCTGCTACTTTGTCTTGCTTACTAGGTGCATGAGTGATGGGTGCAGAAGGAGGTTTCATGTGTTGTTCTAAGAACACTTTCTCAAAGGCCTTCTCTATTTCATTTGTTATCAGCTCATAGTCTTTGTTCATAATGTGTAGAATCCTCATCTTTGTCCTTAAGTGCGGCTTCACTAAATTTAATATTAGTGCCTTTTCTTCATTAGAACATACTGGCAGAATATCTTCTAATATCTTTTCTTTGATCCTTAGATCCTCTTCATTTTCTTGTCTCTTTTGGAATTCTAAAATATCCCATACTTTATCTGGATTAGCAGTCTTCAATTCAAGGACTATCTTCTTGAACTTGATCATATGTTTGACAATCATACTATGTATTTTTTATTTTTCAATCTTACTGTATGTTTCATAATACTTCCCTACTTGATCAATTCTGCCCTCATCAACAATTCTTGTATTCAAAACTTTAAGGCTTGGTCTGAATCCTACCTTGGGAGGTGCTTTAATGTTTTTCTTGCTCCTTGTTGCTCCTGAGGATGGATGACTAGTGATAGCTTCTTTCTTCCTCTTGACTATTGGCTTATACTCTGGAGGAGTGGTAAGGTCAATAGTATCTTTGGGCGCAGAAGGAGTATTATCTTCTTTACCCTTCCGACTGTCATCTTTTTGTGTTTTCATTTTCTTCAACTTAGGATCTTCTTGTTCTTCCTCTGCTGCTGCGCTTTTCAATTCTAAGGAAATCTTTTCATCCCTTGTTTTATCAAGGTCTTCTTGAGACACACCATGTATTCTCAAGATCTCAGATGTGACCTTAGCAACCTTTCTTTTAGTTGTTGCGCTGTTAAGTTTTGCATCAACTTCTCTAGTCTTTTCTTCATATGTTCCCCATCTAGGTTCATTAGGATCTTTGGGGGCTGATAAAAGTACCTGTGCATAAGCTTCAAGGACTTTTTCCTCTACTTCATAACCAAGTGGATGAATCCACTTAGTTCTTGGTTCAAAAGATTCCATACAAGTAGTATCAGTTTCAACCATAAAGCATATTGAATCCTTATACTTTTCCACAATGTTTTCTGGAATCCTGTACCTCATCTGCATCTTAGCCTTGAAGGTATTTAATTCCAATGTTACATAGTCTCTCAATGTACTCTCAGTGGATGCTTTCAGGGATATCTAAGGCATGGTTGGAATGGACTTGTCCAAATACAAATCTGACACTTTCCCAACTATATGAAGGTAAATATAGATGATTAGGGACCCAAACCTAAATATCTTTGTCTTGTCATGCTTGATAGTCTTGATGTTATCAATCAACTATGCGTGCAAGATCTCACAGAAGTTGAACTGTCCATCTTCCTTTACAAATTTGATGGTTGCTAGAATAGTGCTTGCAGACACACTATTCACCCTGTTGGTGTGATGAAATCTGTATCCTAGTATCATTGACATAAATTTGATGTCTGCTTGCTCAATAGGCTTGATTGTCATGCTGTGCCTATCGCTTCTTGACTTACAAGTTTTCTCAACCATCTTTTTGACATCCTTGCCCACAGGAAGGACGACGCCTATTCTAGAAAGTCATGTCATCTCATGAATCAAGTCACTCGTGATCCTTACTGGTACATCACCAATCCAAAATAGATCATCATGAATTCTACTTAATAAGATCTTAATCCATTCTATCTCATAGAATTCATATGCCATAGCATACTCAACAATAGGGTGATCATTCCATTTGACATATTCATCCATGAATGTTTTGTCAGGTTTCAGCATGGTATCCATGTGTGCCCTTAACCTATCCAATCCAACTGGTTCCTTCTTATAGTAAATGTAAGCCCTAATGTCTTCCACATGCATGACGCCCATAGGCGTATAGGAGAAAGCTCCCTCTAAATATCTAGGGTTGATTTAAATGGGTGCCACTTGAAAACATATATTTTCTTCTCAGAAACATCATAACAATGGGAGTGGCCATGACTTACTTGATAAATGCTTTCCAACTAATTTTTGAGATAATTTGATGATTTCCAAATCAGCGCAATGAACTAGGGTTTGTGCAACCGACCAAATGCACTGCAAACACTGATAGTTCAATCTCCAAGTCTTCACAACAACTTCCAAGGCTCAATCTGCTCTTCAATCACTTTGAATTTGAATGCAATGAGTAATGAAACAACCTTTTGAGTACTTAAAGTGAGAATTCTGCCATTAATGCAAGTCGCGTAAACCAGGCTGTCACTTCAAAATGTCTAACTTGAGTTTTGCTAACAATCAGCATGTGCACTCTTGCACAAAGGTTCTTATACAATCCAAAAGCTTAAGTCCAAAGGTGCATACTATGAGGATGAGTATACCAGCCACACAGGGGTCTAGAGCTAAATTAGCTCCCCTTATGACCCTGAGGGCCATTCATGTAGATGTAGAGGGTGCGTCCATTGTGGATGCATCCAATACATTCTCATCAGCTTTGTCCTTCTTTCCTTCTGACCAAATCAAGCTTGCATCCTCTGAGGCTTTCATAAACTTGACTTCTCCTTCAGGAGCCAATACTGGTTCTTCGATCTTTTTAGGGATTTCCTGACCTTGTGTCCTTGATCTACAGAATCTTGAGATATGTTCAGCCTTGTTACAAGAGTGACAAATGACTGGAGATCTTACATTCCTCGGCACATTGCCATGAGTCACCATTTTACATTGTTTCACAGAATGACTTTATAGTTACATATATGACATGTAACATTTTGAGAACTTCTTACGTTTGTCTGATTCTGATTTCTCTGATCATGTTGAATCTTGTTCTTCTTACTAGTCTTGCAATTCATAGCTTTATGACCAAATCTATTGCATGAATAACAGTAACCATTAAAAGGTTTTACTTCAGTATAGTTCCTTACAATGTGTCCATGCTTGTTACATGCAAAATAGGTGTGTTCTACAGACTTGTGCTCATTCTTGGGTGGTCCACCATTGTCTTTGGTTAGATCTTCAGTCTTCTCAGTATCAGTAGAGTCTTTTTGTGTCTCCTTTCTTGCTCACATATTATCAATCTGATTTTGTGCTTCATTGTATCCAATACAGCTAGTGTCTCCTTTGGCTCTTCTTGCATACAACTGAGATTCTATCAAATCAAAACTAGTGTGCAATTTTTCAATGTGATTCTTTGCTTCTTTCAATTCAGACTCCAATCTTTCTTTGCAATTCCTTAGATCCAAGATTTCCAAATTGGATTCCCTTAATTCCTCATTGAGTTGAAGGTTCTCCTCGACCTGTTCATTGTAGACTTCTTGATTGTTAATCAGCTTATCATCAAATTCTTCAAGTAGTTCTTTCATAGATGAATTGTCTTCATTCAACTTCTTAACCTTTGCTCCTAGATCACTGTCAGAACATTCTTTCAGATCCCTTCTTATATTTTTGATAACTAATTGAGAATCACTGACTTTCTCCTTTAGTTCTTCAATTTCTCTTTCAGATTTTTCCAGGTCTTCAAGAGTGGCTTCTAGATTTTTCTTCAGATGTTTCATTTCTACTTTTTCCATGATCTCCTCAAGTGGTTAAACTTTTGTGCTGAGGACCAGAGCTCTAATACTAATTGTTAGCAATGGAAACACTGAGAGGGGGGGTGAATCAATGTTCACTGTATTTTAACTTTTCACTTTAATCTTTATGCTAAACTTAAATGCTTAATTACTGAATTAAACATTCACATAAACATGAAACATGAAATCAACACAAGACACCAATATGGTTACAGGGAAACCCAAATAGGTAAAAACCCCGATGGGAATTGACACCCACTAATATTCTGCACTAGTGTTTTGTGATCCTTGTTAGAAGATCCTTTACTCTATTAGGAGTAGCTTTACAATGCTTTAAGTATAGTAGACCTTGTTAAGGGTCAGACCCTATTAGGAGTCTTTTACAATGATCCTTATTAGGGGAGTGGACTCACTTTCCTAGAGCTCACTTCTCAAATGGTGAAGGCTACAACCTTCTAATTTCAGATACACACTATATCTGTAGGTGAACTATCACTATGACACTGCTTGTCTGATCAGTTCCTTTGATGCAGTGATACTTTGACCTCTTACAAAGCCTTAATAAATCTCATAGTGTCTTCACACACTTCTTCTTTTCTTAACACATCTCTCTTACAACTTCCATACCGAATACAATGGGTGCATCTTATATTTATATGCTCATACAAACTAAACAATTAGGTCGGCCCTATAACTAATTACAAACAACACTTCCAAATGAATTGGCTTAAGTGTGCTTAAAATTATACATATAAACATGTTGGCAACCTAAATACACTAGGAACATGGCCTTTACAATATTACATTATCACCGCAAACCAAAATACTAACTGTCGGCTCCATGCTCTGTTCTCTACTGGCACACACTGGCTGTGCAACTTTACCTGACTGTAACTTTCTTATCTTTGGATTATGTGCTCATAGACCAACCATGAGTATAGTATAACAAACTTAACTTCCAGGGCACATACCATAATTCATCTGTACACACGTGCGCTGATGCTTTGAGTTGTAGGAACTCTATAAATTGTCGAGTCTTCAAGACATAGCTGATTTCTGATCTTCTCATCAGGTGCGCTGACTTCAAACTGCTATATGACTTTGTTGCCATGATGAAAAAACTATATTAAGTCATAGACCTCAGTATAGACAACTTTCCAAGAACCTTCCCAGAGGCTGTCACACTTCACACACTAACTAGGTTTTTCTCTGCATTCATTATACTCCAACACTAGGTCTCCCTGATTGAAGCTAGGATTTGAGCTTTTCTTGTTGAACCATTTCTTCAGAATTCCCTTCCTGGTACTCATAGTGGTGAAATATTTTTCCCACTTCTCCTACAATTCCAACAACTTTGCAAGCCTGACTTTCATAGGGGAATTATCTTTGAGCTCAACAAATTTGAGAAAATGCACCGCTAGAATTTCTTCATAGATAGAAAAGAAAATGCCTTTTCTATATACTAACTCATACGGTGAGGCCTTCAAGATTTTCTTTGGAGTGATGTGGTTAGCCCAAAAATCATTCCTCAAATTCTTATGCCAATCCCTCTTGTGTTCCACTCCTATTCTCTTGATTAACCATGTCAAGTTCTTGTTTGTAGACTCTGCAAGTCCATTCCCTTGTAAATAATAGTTGGAGGATGTTTTGAGATAAATACCATGCTAGAGAGAAAAATCAATGAGTTGAGATCCTAGGAACATCTTAGCTTGTCAGATATAATGGACTTTGGTGGACTAAACTGAGTAAAATTTCCCTCTAAGAAGTTCAAGATTTCACCTTCTATTGCATTCTTTAGAAATGTTGCCTCTGTCCATCTAGTGAAATAATCTATAGTAGTGAGTATCCAATTATGTCTAGCGCTAGATGATGGGTTTAACATTTTGATAAAATCCAAGCCCCACTATGCAAAAGGCTCATCTACCATGATGGGATGCAAAGGCATAGCAGAGTTCTTTTGTCAGCCAATATAAAATTGAAATTCATGGGACCCGCAGACTAGAGAATATGCATTATTGAACATGTATGACCATTAATATCCTATGTGGGTAATTCTCATAGATGTGGTTTGAGTTGATTAGTGTCCTCCAGCTGCTCCACTATGAAACTCGCTCAAGAGTCTTTTCGCATCTTACTTTCTCACATAATGCACGAGAGCACCATCAAAATTTCTCTTGAACATTACATCATTTTTCAAACAAAAAATGAAATTTTGTAACCTATAATACCTCCTCTTGTTACAAGAAGGTGAGAAGGGTACCTTCTTATTTTTATGAATTCATCCCTTTCTTGTACCCAACATCCATCCATTAGAGCTTACCACATCAAGACCACCTCCTTTGCTTCTTCATTTGGAATTTTCATTTCTTGAGCTATATATTTGCACAAACCCTTACCCTGGATCACTTTTGTAGGCCTAACATCAATATCATATTCCTTGATTTTGATGATCTAATTTTATCTATTTTTGGTGATCTCACCCTCCATGATATATTTGTGGATACTAAGATGGGAGACATAGATGGTTATCTTGTTTGTAGTAATAAAATGTCTAAATTTATTTAACCCCTTGACTATTGCAAATGTTTATTTCTCCAAAAAATCATACTTGACTTCATAATCGTTAAGAACCTTGGAGTGGAAAGCAATATTATTCTCTCTTGATCCTTCTTTTTTTGTCTATGTTAGCACTGTAGACTAGGATTTGAGTGTGCACCTAAACCTGTTTTGAAAGCCAAAGACAAACAAACGTCATAGCATATAATCAAATCAAATTCAAAGGTAAACAAACTAAAATCAAAGCCACCTCAGTTTAAGCTTAAAACGGATGCGCCCATGCACCGTTTGATATGCTTAGATATAGAGGGATGTGGGTGTGCAAACTCAAGCACTTGGAGCATGCAAGATAGGATGATTTGAGGATCAAGAAGACCCAAAATGACACAAAATAGGTATGAGGAACCTATTTTGCCTCAAAGGCCTCAAGAACACACAAATATGCAAAGCTAAATAAATGAACTAAGATTGATTAAACAAGAAATGAATCTATGTTAATCCATTTAAGCTAATTTAGATGTGATTTAAGCTTGAAAATGATCTAAAATGATGAGTTTATGCTTATGCTAAAATGAAAATGGCATTATGACTTTGCTATTGAGTTTGAGAGTTGTAAGATGATTTGCCTTAGGAAGTGAGGGTATTTATAAGATTTCTAAAGGCTTGGGGTAGGAGGAATGAATGGCCAGGATTGAAATCCTTAAGAGGGGCCAAGATTCACTCAAAGGGAAGCACATGGATTGTGCTAGTTCTCAGCCAATCAGGGGGTGACACATGTCACAAGGTGAGTGGATGAGGGGAAGGGCAAAGAGGAGTCAACAAAGGGGGCTCCAAGCTCATAACTCTCCAAATAAATGCTTGTAAGAGCAATGAATGGGCTTTAAGAGGCTTTGAAGACTTTGGGGAAGCAATAAATGCTTTGTGGTTGAGATATTTGGAAGGAAAGACTTTGCTTTGGTTTAGGAAAGTCTTAAGCTTGGTTAGGATTGCACAAAGGTTTAAGGGTAGGATTAGGATTAGATTAGGACAAAAATAGGATTAGGATGGGTGAAGAGGGTGGATTTGAGAAGATTCTAGAAGAGTCTAGATTTCTCCTTAGTTTCATGGAATAAAAGTTATTCATTCCAAAAGCTTAAGTTTTAGGAATATTTATTAAAATATTTTCAATAAATATGAAAATTAAATATTTAACCTTAATTAAATATTTAACCTTGGGATTAGGGTTAGAAAAGATGGGATTAGCCTTTTAATCGAAATTAAGAAGGGATTAGAAGATTTTGGAAGAGGTTAGTGGTCTTAAGAAAATTGGCCAAGTTTGGGATAAAAAATAAATTAAAAATAAATTAATTTATTTTTGAAGTTTTTTTGGTCAATTTATTAATTAAATAATTAATAAATTAGGGATAATGTCCAAATGACATTTTTAGGCTAGATTCCTTAATTAAAGATTTTTAATTAAGAGAGAGGGATTTAATGCCATAAAAATAAATTAATTAATTAAATAAATAATTAATTAATAAATGATGATGTCATCAAGGATTTTTAGAAAACAAAAATAATTTATTTTCTGAAGGATTTTTCGGTGTCTAGATTCATACCCGGGTCAAAAATTCATCACTTTAGGCAATGTCTAGCACCCTTATTATTTATGTCCATCCTCTTATGTATGCCTGTACTCTTGCATTTTCTTCTGAAAGTTATTTTCCTTGTATAGCATATACAAGTTATTTTTCATATATATACATGTAATTTTTATATGCAAAAATTTATTTTCTTTTACATGTATCTTTGCATGAAATGAACACAAATTAAACAAGATCATCTAATAATTCAAAATAGGGTATTGTAGTCACTCATCTAGTAATTAGTTCCCCAAACCATTACTAAGGATTGAACATAAGTCTAAGTCCCCAAACCTATTATTTTATGTGTATAAAACAATATATGGTGCACAATAGCAGCAAGCATGCAATGACAACAATAACATTGCATGATGCCCAAGCTCAAATTAAAAATAGTAAGTGTATTAATGTATGATATAATAGCAGCAACCTAACCTCATTGATCATTAGCTTTCACTCCTCCATCATTATAGAAGAGATAACTACCTATAACTAGAGCATCATGCATTGTTTATGAGCTCACTGTTTGAGTACCTCATGTCCCTATTTGATTGGTTAGTGCTCAAATAGTGAGCTCATAAATAATGCATGATGCCCTAGCTTGCAGCCCGTAATCCATCAAGACATTTCCTCATGAAATGATCATAAATAGGGAGTACCACATAGTGAATATCAAAAACAAAACAAATATAGAGAGATCAAATACTTCACACAATATATGTTGTTTTATAAGATTTTATTAAGACTAAATATATTGTTTATGAGCTCACTGTTTGAGCACCTCACGTCCCTATTTGATTGACTGTTGCTCAAACACTGAGCTCATAAATAATGCATGATGTCCTAGCTTGCAGCCCACAAGCCATCAAGAAATTTCCTCATGAAATGATCATAAACAGGGAGTACCACATAGTGAATATCAACAACAAAACAAATAAAGAGAGATCAAACACTTCACACAATATATGTTGTTTTATAAGATTTTATTAAGACTAAATATATTGTTTTATGAGCTCACTGTTTGAGCACCTCATGTCCCTATTTGATTGGTCAGTGCTCTGTTTGTTATATTGATGCTATTAGATCAAATAGGGACATCAGTAATAAAATAATACACTTACTATTTTGAATTTGAGCTCATAAAGATTAAGATATCCTACTATTTTGGATTTCTATGTGCTTTGAGCCAATGAAATTTTTTGTAATTTTGAAAAAGAAAGTGACATTTGTAATTTTTGTGAATTCGAAGAGCTACCGTGAAGACGACACTGCACTTTTGCATGGCACAAAGAGGGAATTTGAGTTTGGCATGCACAAAGAGGCCAACACCGTGTGGGAAGAGGGCACTGACACTTGAGGTAGGCATTCGAGCTTTGTCTTCTCAGTAACTCAATTTCATTTTGATGACATTTATTTATTTAATGACACAATATGAATGTTAATAGTGCGCATTGTTTACATCTTAACATTTGGAATGCTTGATGACCCATGAGCTTTGAGAGCTAGGGCATCGTTGTTGTTACCTTCAAGGCATTGTGTGAAGTGTTTGATCTCTCTTTATTTGTTTTTCTGTTGATATTCACAATGTGGTACTCCATGTTTATGATCATTTCATGAGAAAATTTCTTGATGGCTCATGGATTGCAAGCTAGGGCATCATACATTGTTCATGAGCTCACATTTTAATACTAGCATTATTCATGAACTCACTGTTTAATATCTGGCATCATGCAAACATACATTAATACACTTACTATTTTGAATTTGAGCTTAGGCATCATGCAATGTTATTGTTGTCATTGCATGTTTGCTATTGTTGTGCACCATATATTGGTTTATACACTATTTATTTCATTGAGACTGCGAGCTTGGCATTTGTAATGTATTTTCTATTATTGGATCAATTCTACCATGTTTTTGAGTCTATGTAAGACTTGCAAGGTTTTATCCCAAAATTTATCAGTAATAAAATGGGGACATCAGTAATAAAATAATACACTTACTATTTTGAATTTGAGCTTAGGAATCATGCATTGTTATTGTTGTCATTAAATGCTTGCTATTGTTGTGCACCATAACAACAAAAAGAATGCAATGTTATGAAATTTTGGGATTAAATTGTTGAGTTTGTATACTTTCTTCATTTTAAACTAACCTATGACTTCAAAGGAGGAATTATGAAATATAGTTGTAGGTGGTTATCTCTTCTATAATGATAGAGGAGTCAAAGGTAATGATCAATGAGGTTGCTTCTATTAGATCATACATATATTAATACACTTATTGTTTTTAATTTAAGCTCGAGCATTATATATTATTTTATACACTGTTTATTTCATTGAGACTGTGAGCTTTGCATTTGTAATGTATTTTCTATTATTGGATTAATATTTCCATGTTGTTGAGGTTGTAGATCTCCTTTTACTGATCTTGTATAAACAACATATATACCATGTTGACTCACAACCCATGAGGTGTTTCTTGATAACACATTTGACATCATACTTTTTGCTCCATTTTGGTCTTGATTTACTTACTACATGCATATGTTTCCTGAGTGCACATGTTCTGTAGCATAGTTCATTTTAGAAGTGTATTGCATGACTATGCACATGCATAATTGTAGATGAGGATCAGTAATAGGGTGCCAGGTGTTGCTTAGATCCTTTGGATCTAACCCCATCTTTTCCTTCCTTGTAGGTTTTGGATCATACAAGAGCATACTAGATTGAACCCTGGGTCAACACTTCATTACTTCAGGCAATGTTTGGTACCTTCATTATTTATGTTCATCTACTTATGTATGTTTGAATTCATTCATATTCTTCTAAAAGTTGGCTATTAGTGACCATATAGGACCATTGTTGATGTTTTTGGGTCATTTGATGAAAAGATGTAAATAGGGATATCTTAATCTTTATGAGCTCAAATTCAAAACAATAAGTGTATTATTTTATTACTAATGTCCCTATTTTATTATTGATGTCCCTATTTTGAAGTGTTTGATCATTTCTATTACCTTTAAGGCATTGTGTGAAGTGTTTGATCTCTCTTTATTTGTTTTGTTGTGCATATACCTTCTCTGATCAACTCTAATATGCACAGGTGATGAACATTCATATTTTCCTAAACAGTACTTTGAGCTTTCCTTCCAACACATGTACTATTGTGAAAATCATCACAAGTCCATTTGTTGCAGGAAAGCTCATAGTACACATGTTTGGATGTCTACATGTTTTTCACCTATTCATATACCAAATGATGAATGTTCAATTGCTGTAATGGGAAAGCATTAGAACCGTCCATATAGGACCTTCATTATTTATGTTCATCCAGTTATGTATGTTTGCATTCATTTATATTCTTCTGAAAGTTGGCTATTAATGACCATATAGGATGATGATCAGTAATATGGTGCTTGACTATGCACATGCTTGTAATGTATAGATGAGGATCAGTATATGGTGCCAGACATTTCTTAAATCCTTTGGATCTAACCCCATCTTTTCCTTCCTTGCAAGTTTTGGCTCATACAAGAGCATACTGGATTGAACCCCGGGTCAACGCTTCATTACTTCAAGAAATGTCTGGTACCTTCATTATTTATGTTCATCCACTTATGTATGTTTTCATTCATTCATATTCTTTTGAAAGTTGGCTATTAGTGACCATATAGGACCATTCTTGATGTTTTTGGGCCATTTGATGAAAAGATGTAAATAGGGACATTAGTAATAAAATAGGTCATGTAAATGGTACCAGGCCAACCCAATCATCCCAACAAAATGTTTCATGTTTATCTTTTGTCAAATACACTCATTCACTGTTTTGTTCTTCTTGTGCTCCTAATGAGCATAGAGAGAGGCCAGAGAATCTTACAAGCCTAAAATGTTGGTATATCACTATATGGCCTCATAATTACTAAGCCAAAGGGGTTTTCTGATTCGAAAGACTTAGCAGCCTCTAGGGTCATTTTCTTTTCTATTGCATTAGCAGGATGTCTGCTATAAACATTATGACTACACATCCCTCTGGTCATCTCTTCAATTTTTGTTTTCATAGATTTCACCATCTGACATTCCTTTTTGGTAAGAGATGGCTGTGAAAAAAGATATTTCTATTTTTCATTCCGAGAAGATCCAGAGTGATTTTGAGTCATAGAGGAAATGATCCTTCCACAAGTGCTATTCCGATGACTTCTGATCACTTGACGAACATAAAATTATTTGTTGAGTTGAAAAGGAAATCAACAAAAGATGCTAAAAATGAAGTGAAAAAACCTAAGGTTTCTTCTCAACATAAGTAAAATCCTTTCCCTCAATGAAAGATTGAAGTCTTTCCAAATTCATTTCTCCCAAATTATGGGAAACTCTGAACTTACCATTTGAATAACCACAAGTTTTTATTTGTATGCAAGCCATTTTTCCAAGAGTCAAGAACATTTCCATCCATCTCTTACCAAAAAGGAACGTCAGATGGTGGAATCTATGAAAACAAAAACTGAAGAGATGAGTAGAGCGATGCGTAGTCATAATTTTTCTTTATGTACATCTCCCAATCCTCAAACAACCACAACCTAGGGTTCTTCATAGCATATCATCTAAGCCATGTACCAATTACAACCACTGCTCCTATAGGGTATTCTAATTATTCACCATCGATAACTGAGTGATCCAATTTATTTTTTTCCTCAACACAATGACACACATAAAGAATATGCACATAAACACATCAAATGAGAAACATAAATGTAGATATCACAACAGATGAGAAACATAAATGTAGATATCCAAAAAATTGTGACCATGATGCCTACATTTATGTTTCTTAGTTTTTGTGTCCTAGGACCCCTTATGACCCTTTACAATCCCTAAGAATACATCTTAGAGGTCTTAAAATGTCATAAAGGGTCATAAGAGGCTCCTAGGAGGAGTCAAATGAGCTTCCACAATCACGTGGTTGGCCATGTTAAGTAGAGAATGTTAAACTATTCTCAAAATAAAGAGAAGCTCAATAATTTAAGATCTCAATCCACGTATGACAAATATATTGATCTATCTCAATGGCTACCAAATCAACAGATCTCTACCAAGAACCCACTCGCAAAGAAACACCACAGACCGTATCATGAACCTACTGTGAAGAGGCCTCCAATGTCTCATAAGTCACATCAAATGAACCACTTTTTGTAATCTAAGTCTCTCAGCTCAGTTCACCAAGAAGAAGACTTCTCCCAAGTCATCACGGACACCATAGTGATCTTTGAATCTCCAATGTGCAAGTTTTGCATGTCGCTCATGGATTATTGAGTTAGATGTGATGTCAAAAGAGTGACATGCAATAATCGATAATTGATTCCAACTTGATCGATAAATATATATATTTTTAAAACTAATTTATGTCACATTTGTGATGGCCATAAAATAATGATAGGTATCTGTTAAAACAATCTGATATCTAGCCATTGCATGTACAACATTATTGTCGATGAAAAACTATAAATGATGGATAGTCATCGTAAAATTTTGATGGGTCTTTGTCGGATGTACATCATCGATGTCATTAAAAAATACAAATGACGTATATTCATCGCACACTTCTGACAGATATCCATCGCACTAACAATATCTTCGTCAGCACACATATTACAAATGATGGTAACCCGTTGGAAGATTTTGACAGGTCACCATCATTTTTATTTTTTTGCGATGGATAGGTGTCACAATGAGGATGACCACAAATAGGTCTGATGCCAAGTTCTCCTTGTTGGCACCCCCTTCTTGTGACATCCATTATCATCGTAATTATGACATCAATTGAAACCGTCAATTTTTTTGACTACAAAACTATGACTTTGGGTGGTGTCATTATATCGATGGTTAACCATCCCAATTTAGATGACTCGATGCCAGAAAAAGGTCTCAAATGTACTAGTGTTGCTCTATAAACCTAGAGGTCTACCTACTGTAGAACTAGTAGGACGGGGTGGTCTCATATGTCCAAATGGCCTCTATGGAGTAATCACGGCTCTAGGCCTCAGAGGTGTAGGGTGTACAATCAAAATCTGAACCTCACAGTGCCTTTGACCTTGACCCATAGGTGCACCTATGACATCTGCTGCCTCCTCCATGCTCGGTATCAACTTAGTGGGATATGAGAATTTGCACATCGGGTGTTCTATGAGCCAAGAAATGAAACCATCTGTTACCCCAGCATCTACCACCTGTGGCCTGTAATCCCACTCTCTTGGCACAATACTTGTGTACTCCTAGCTACATAGTGCATAAGATAATTTGACTATCCATCCAAGCCCTAACTCTTGCACTAGTCATGCATAAGTATCATAGTCCTGTGGTACATCCTGTATAATGTTGTACTACCTCCACACCCATGAAATGATAAATCTCTCTAGAACAGTGGTAGATCTACCAATCAGTACTCAGCTCTAGAAGAAGTAACTAAACTGAGCATGTGTAGTAGGCCACGCCTCAACCTATAAATATGGTCGCCAGATAACAAAGGTCAGGTCATCTAGGACACACCTCCAATACTCTATGATCCCCATGCAAACTTATGTCACATATCTGGAATAGACATAAATGATGGGCTCTTGCAGCTGTCTCTATGATTGACATACCGTCTGACATATAGGGATGTCCTCCCATGCCCAAATGTGTAGAACTAATGCACCAGAAGAAAAATATTTTCCCTCCTAATACACTATCTCGTGCATCTTGGAGAACATGTGGCCAAGCATACACTGTCCCCAACCCAACTCAAAAGGAGTTGCCATTAATCAAGCCACCATCAAGGCCCAGCCCATTAGAAGACCATTCTGTTGATGGTCAGACATGGTGATCCCACCGATCATCCCTGCTATGATGCACTCTAATCTATGTGTGTTCCTGTATCTTTGAACTAATGACTCCCATGAGATAGACTGAGTCAATTGAGTGTCATCACCGAAGAATCTATGGAAAGAAAGAAGACCAGCATTGTCATGCCCCGCAAGGGAACCAGGGGATTGCACAAAGGTTTACTTTGTAAAAGAAAACCTAAGTAGAGTTTTACGAAAAATTTTGAACTTTAAAATTTTGCAAATAAACAAAACATAATCTAACTTCTTTCCATGGTTCCCTTAAATGTAAATTAAAAACTGATAAACTATTAACAACATTTACTAACCATACAAATTCCATCTCAAGTTCTTTATTGGAAAATACTTAAACACATTCATAATTAATTTCCATCTAAAACTTTTTAAAGATCAATTACTACAATTCCATTTCCTCTAACAAACATATTGCAATAGTACAACAAATGATTCATCAACATTTTACATAACTTGATACATAACCAGATTACATCTTTCCATTAAATAAACATCCCATATAACCCTTTTCCTATGTCTACCCATTATTACATCATTTGAAAATTACATTACATTTAAACTCCTCATAGGAGAATACATAAGTTTACAACAACATGAATAAGTACAAGTCTTCATTCTTCAACAGGTGCTCAGACAAATATGAATCTTCAGTTGTTTACATCTGCACAAGATACCTCGATAGAAAGATTTTCCACCCAACCATGTGAAACTGGTAAGGTTTCACCCCCCGTGCTAGAAGATAAACACCAAGCCCACAAGAAGGAACTTACTAGGTTTTACCAAAAAGGTTGGATAACATTTCACACAAGTAAAGTACATTTCACAAGGGATTCTAAGGTTTGGGTAGGAAATCCTAAGCAACAACCTAAGTGAGTGTCATCGCATAGCCCTCACCCCTTGGGTTGTCCTGGTACTAGCCACACTGGGCCCCGGCCCCCAAGTAGGCACATGCGGAAATCGAATGCCTTTCCTACAGACAAGTGCCATTCGATTTGTACCTATGCATAGGTACCTTCTCCCACTCCCATCCATAGCCTGTCCTAGCGCTAATGGCATGGGCGAGGCACAATTTAATCTTTTTAATGTTTTGAACCCATCCCTTAAATTTTATTAGGTTATCACTTGGTTAACTAACTCATCACTCGGTTATCCTAGTCTAGCCACTTTAGGGCCCCGGCCCCGCACTAAGAGCCACTCACTTAGGGGTTCCTGGGTTTCCTAACCCTAACCTATTCCCGTTAGGTTTTCCTAGCAAACCACTAACATGTTCAACATTTTCAATATAACAGACCTACCTAGGACGCTTAGGAGATCACAAAGTTTGACAGGTTTGATTGCTGACAAGTTAGGAGGCGAAGGTTTTTTTTCAGTTTTCCAATCCCCTCCTAACCTCTATACAGGTATGGAACTAAGTGTTTAAAAATATATTTGCAACTTAAATATAATTAAGTCATTAAATTAATGAGCTTCCTAGTTCCTAAATTTGCCCTATGAAATGGATTAAATTATATCTAATATATACATTAAATGTTAATATAAATTTACCCATTTAAACTAATAAGCCTCTTAAATGTCTTTGAAAAGAATATCTCCATATATTATATTATATATATATATAATATCATATATATTATATATACATATATAATATATTAAACTTAAGAAACCTCATGTGTTCAACATATAAATCATATTATACATATAATATAAATATTATATGTATAATATAATTCCATTTTAATTAAAATAAAAATTTAAATTATATTATATATATAATATATTTAACATATATTATATATATAATAAAATACATTGTTAAACACCGAAATCATTTTACAAAATAAAACCTTTTTTGTTTTTTTTGAAAAAAAAAAAGCGAATGACAAGGGAAGGGGCCCGCTCCCGCGCGGTACCCCTGAGTACCGCCGGCAGCGGACGCTGCCGTTCGGTACCGCGGGGTCCCGCCACGACAGCGGCCTTCCCCAAAAATTTTGTTTAATATATATATATTTTTTGAAATAAAACTTTTGAAATGTATTTGCAAGGTTTTCATTTTATAATATATACTTCTTTTTTTTTCTTTAATAAAAAGAGACATTTTAAAACAGAACATACAATATATATATATATATATATATATATATATATATATATATATATATATATATATATATATATATATATATATATATATATATATATAAAAAAAACATTTACATAAAAAAAAACGTTGACATACAAAAATTTATATAAATATTTTTGAAGACATAATTATAACATTTTTTTTAAAAACCAATGTTTCCAACGTAATGAATAATAAATTAATTTATAGAGTTGTATCTTTCAAAGCATGATTATTAATATTTATATATATATATATATATATATATATATATATATATATATATATATATTATATATATAATATATATAGATATAAATATTAATTACAAACACATCATATGTATGTTGCAGACAATTAAAATATTACATTCTTTTCCAATGCTAATCTAATAAGTTTAAATTTATTTTTGGTTCAGGATCCAACCTGGATTCTGACGACCTGGTTGTAGAATTCCTTAAACCTCTTCCAGTCCCCTGCTTCCAAATTCTAGCCTTCTGCTTCCAAAATTCCTCTCTGCTCAATCACGCCTTCACTCCTGTAAATTTCATAATAATTTCCAGCACCCCCTCTTCCGAACCAATCATCATAAATATAATCTCCTCTCCAACTATTTGGTTGGAGAAGTTTCTATACGGGAAGAAACTTCTCCAACTTCCATAGTCGGTTGGAGGAGAAACTAATCTCTCCCGTAACATAATAAAGTTTTGTTTATTATTTTTTTTTAAAATTAAAATATTCTCTAAAATAAGGTTTAATAATAAATTTAATTACTTACCTCACAAGGAATTCACATAGCACAATTGGTAACTAACTAGCCCTAACTTCTAGGAGGTCTCGAGTTCAACTCCCTCCTAGCTAGTTAGTTTTATTACCAAAAGCTATTTTATTTTATCTTATTTTATTTATTTCTTAATTTATTTTTATCAACAACCATAAAGCTAGTGCTATTTTGTTAATATAATTAAGTATATATTTATTTATATTTATGAATATATATTTATACCTTAATATACATATATGTGTTCATAAGCATATGTGTTCACCCATATGTTTATGACACATATAGTATAAATAACTCATTATTCATTTTACTAACATTTTATAACTATATAACCAAAAGATGCAAGGTACAAATAGCAACTCGATCTTAATACTAACATGAAAATCTAAACAGGGATAAGTCACTGAAACAGAAGTCGATCAACAAGGACTCACATAGATAACCTACTGACAAAGTTGAGTATCCCTAACAGTAAGAACAAGATCCAAACCCTAATAACTGATAAACCACATAATACCTCCCTACCAGGAACTGACCCGGCGCTTCCCACCTAAGGTGAATGATCAAGGATAAAGGTTTTCTTTTGTGAAGCTTGGTGATATCTCCCTGACAACAACAATGATCGAGGATTTAAGGGATCGCTCAGACCTGTGGAGCCAGGTGGAGATGATACCCGGTACCTGCAAATCCTGCATCACCAAGAAGAGATACATATACATATAGATATATATAAATCAGATATATGCAAGCAGATGACTAGGATCGATACATCGTGTGGACCTCACTGAGTGAGTAACTACGACTTCGTCCTGAGTCATGAAAACACATCAGACACATGTATCCATAAACCAATTGAGATAAGGGTTAGTATACAATCATTAGTATACAATCATTAGATAAAACATGTAAAACTAAACATATAATCAATGTAACTTTAACTGAGTATATAAATATAATCTGATGAACATATAATCCTCTATGAAACATAAACATGAGTGCATAGTTCTAACCATCATAAAAATATCAAATCATAGTATCACTGTAGGAGAGGTATTACATCCTCCCCCCCTAGAGTTAGGCTTACTCCTGGAAGCCTACAAACAAGTACGGATAAGCATCTCTAATCCTAGTGGCTTCTTCCCATGTGGTGGAAGATTCATCATTGGGGTCCCATTGGACCCTTGCCTGCTCTATGCTGCGACCCCTGAGGGTCAGTGTCCGCTGCTGCAGAATACGTATTGGCTCTAAAGCCAGCTGCCCATCCACTACCTGTAATGCATTCCAATCCAAAACATGAGTCACATCAGGAATATATTTTCTAAGAACTGAAACATGGAATACATCATGAATACAAGCAAGGATGGGAGGCAAGGCAAGCCAATAGGCTACTGGTCCTATCCTCTCTAGGACCTCGAAAGGACCAACAAACCGGGGTGCCAACTTGTAGCCTTTTCCATAACGGATTGGGCTCTTTCATGGACGCACCCTCAAAAATACTCTATCGCCAGGTGAAAAATGTACATCAATCCTGTGAGCATCGGCGTACTTCTTCTGTCTATCCTGAGCTGTCACAATGTGCTCTCTGATGCGCCTGACCTGATCCTCCATGTCCTGCAACATCTCAGGCCCCAAAAGTACCCTTTCCTCCAACTGATCCCAGCTCAAGGGAGTACGACAAGGGCGGCCATACAATGCCTGAAAAGGGGACATGCCTATGGAACTGTGATAACCATTGTTATATGCAAATTCTACCAAGTAGAGGTACTCCTCCCAATGGGTCTGCCTATCCATAACATACATCCTGAGCATATCCTCGAGGACCTGATTGACTCGCTCTGTCTGTCCATCTGTCTCAGGGTGATAGGCTGAACTAAAGTTAAGCTGAGTCCCTAAAGCATGCTGAAGTGATGTCCAAAGAGCTGAGGTGAATACTGGATCATGATCAGATATGATTTTCCTAGGAATGCCGTGGAGTCTCACAATATTTGTCATAAATATTCTGGCCACAGAAGATGCTAAATAGGAAGACTGTATAGGGGAGAAATGAGCTACCTTGGTGAGCCTATCCACCGTTACCATGATAGCGTCATGTCTCCTAGGAGTAACTAGAAGTCCCACTATAAAATCCATGGAAATGATATCCCATTTCCATTCTGGCACTAGGTGAGGTTGCAATAGACCTGCAGGGTGCTGATGCTCGGCCTTCACTCTCTGACACTCTAAACATCTAGCCACGTAGTTCGCTATATCCCTCTTCATCCCTGACCAGTAGTACAATGGTCGTAGGTCGGCATACATTTTCTTCACCCCTGGATGTGCTGAATAGGGTGCCTTGTGGCTTTCCGAAAGGATAAGCGCACGAAGATCTCTGGCCATGGGAACATAGATTCTATTCTGTTGTTTTAGCAACCCTACTGAATCCAATGAGTATCCCGAGAAGCGACCTTCCAAAGGCCTTCCTGATTCTATCTCTGACTTAACTTCCTGGAACCAAGGGTCAGAAGTAAGGGCCTCCCTGATTCTGCTCTCCAGATCTGTGCTAAGGGTTACGACTGAAAGAGTATGTCGGTGCCTACTCAGAGCATCTGCCACCACATTCATTTTACCTTGAACATACTTAACTTCAAACTCATATTCGCATAAAAATTCCATCCACCTTCGCTGCCTAGCATTGAGATTGGGTTGGGAGAAGATGTACTGAAGACTTCTATGATCTGTTTGGAGTTCAAACTTGTGACCCAACAGAAAGTGTCTCCATTTCACCAAGGCATGAACAACTGCTGCAAGTTCAAGGTCATGGGTGGGGTAGTTGAGTTCATGATCCTTGAGTTTCCTTGACTCATAAGCCACAACCTTTCCTTCTTGCATGAGAACTGCCCCGATCCCCTCTAGAGAAGCATCTGTGCATACTACAAAATTTCTGGATGATTCAGGAACTACCAAAATTGGTGCACTGGTCAATCTGTCTTTCAGGGTTTGGAAAGCGGCCTCACACTTTTCTGACCAAACAAACTTCTTACCCTTTCTTTGAAGTGAAGTAATGGGGTGAGCAACCCGGGAAAAAATCTTTGACAAACCTCCTGTAATACCTGGCTAATCCCATAAAAATGCGAATCTCAGGGACATTAGTAGGAGTTGGCCACCCTACTATGGCTTGAATTTTATCTGGGTCAACAGCAATGCCATTTCCTGATATGACATGCCCAAGATACTTAACCTTAGTTTGAAAGAATTCACACTTTTCAGCATTAGCATATAGTTGGTTTTCCCTAAGGCACTGTAATACTTGCCGAAGATGAACCTCGTGTTCTTCAAGAGTTTTGGAGTAAACCAAGATATCATCTAAGAACACTATCAAAAATTTGTCCAGGTAGGTTCTAAACACTCCATTCATCAAGCTCATAAATACGGAAGGAGCATTTGTTAACCCAAAGGGCACCACCGTGAACTCATAATGGCCATACCTGGTGCGAAAAGCTGTTCTATGAATATCAGCTTCTTGAATTCTCAGTTGATGATAGCCTGACTTGAGATCTATCTTAGAGAATATTTTTGCCCCTTTCATCTGATCAAATAGATCATCAATGCGAGGTAGAGGATACCGATTTTTGATAGTAACCTTGTTCAGTTGACGATAGTCAATACATAATCGGAGGGATCCATCTTTCTTCTTTACAAATATCACTGGCGCTCCCCAAGGTGATACACTAGGTCTTATAAACCCTTTTTCTAAAAGTTCTTCTAGCTGAACCTTGAGTTCCTCAAGTTCTTGCGTGGTCATACGGTACGGGGCTTTGGAAATTGGTTCTGCTCCCGGCACCAAATCAATTCAGAAATCTATGTCTATCTTGGGTGGCATCCCTGGAATTTCTTTTGGAAAAACATCCAAGTATTCCTGTAAAAGGGGGTGGTCTAATGATATCTCCCTACTCTCTTCTTGATCTAAATCCTCCATTGTGACTACAAAAAGTTGGCATCCTTTGCGCATGCACCTCTTAAGCTGCATCGCGGAGATCATGCGGAGAGAGATGGATGATTGAACCCCAATAATCTTCTTAGTTTTCCCCAAGTCATCAGTGCATTGAACACTTTTGTTTCGACAATCCAAAGTGGCTTTGTGAGCATCCAACCAATCCATGCCCAACACTACTCCATATGTTCCCAAAGGAATCACTCTAAGATCCACTAAGGTAGAGAAAGGTCCAAGTTCCAAACTACAACTTTGAACATAGGCGTCAGAGACTACTCTTGCCCCGAAGGCTAGTTCAACCTGCCACCTATCTTCCTGCCTTACTGCCTTCAGCCCACATTGCTCTACTAAAGAGGATGAAATAAAAGAATCTGTTGCTCCAGAATCAAACAAAATGGTGGTAGAGATACCCTTTAACAAACCTGGAGTTTCAATGACTGTCCCTTGACTATTGGCTTGTCCATGGTTTACAGCAGAAAACACTCGATGGGATCTGCCTGAGTTACCTACTGTAGGTTCTGAAGTGGCCTGTCTAAAACTAACTGCTGGAGAAGATTTATGAGGGCAATTAACTGCAATGTGCCCATGCTGCCCACAAGAGTAACATCCGGTGTTTATGACAAAATTTCTTCCTGCAGAAGGTGCACTAGATTGCTGGTAGCTACCCTGACTAGAGTTCTAGGGCATACTATGAGCTGGTTGACGGTTTGGGAATTGTTTTGCACGTTGCCAGTTGTGAGGGTTATTAAATTGAGAACTCCCACTTTTATTTTTGTTTCCATTATGATTGTTGCTATAGTTGTTGCTGTAGTTGTTGCTGACAAACTTCCTTTTGTGTTGGTTCTGGTTTCCTTTAGGTGGATAGTTCTTAGGTGTGCCTTGAAATTGATTCCCTGACCCAACCTGGAAAGTATTGCCACCTTGGCCACTGGTTCGACTCCCTAACCCCAAGGCTATGTTTTGTTCTTCAAGACGAGCCTTAATGACTGCTTCATTTATAGTCTGAGGTTCAAACATTCTTACACTGCAGGCCAAACAACTGTTGAGCCCTCTGAGAAAGTGTTGAGTTAACATAGGTTCATCATCCTTAAACCCTGAATATGGCTTGAGTTCCAAGAACTTCCTCTCATAGTCATCCACTGACATATTAAGCTGTCTTAGATTATGAAATTCTTCGGCTCTATCCCGCCTCCAATGGTCAGACAGAAATTTAGCTCGGAAAAGTTCTAGGAATAGTTCCCAAGAAAGGGTGGTGATGTCTAAGTGAAGTTTCTCTCTTTCTGTTTCCCACCATGTGGATGCGAAGTCTCTAAGGTGAATAACTACAAACCGGGCTTTGGTATTACTGTGGTATGAGTGCATGGAGAAAAGCCTTTCTAATTCTAGCAACCAAGTTTGTGCGGAAGTTCCACCTTGTGTTCCCTTAAATGGGTTTGTCTTGGTTCTAAGGAGATCCCGCATATGAGAAGCCCGTAGGGCATCCTCTTCCAATGTCTGGTCTCTCCTCCTAGGACTTCTTTCTCTTTCCTCATTGTGAGTGCTACTTTCCCCATGCTGGCCTCTATCCTGCCCTGCCTCTAACCTCTGAAGGATTTGTTGCAGCAACTCTGTTACTTGGGCTCCCTGAAAACCTCCTGATTGATTGTTAGATTGTTCCCCTTGTTCCTCATATTGTTCTTCTTCTTGAGAATCTTCATGTTGGGATCTAGGAGGAGCATTTTGGGCACCTCCTCTACGACCACGGGTTACGGGTGGCATCCTGCCATGAGTTAAGAAGAATGATGAGTTTATGGTTTTTGATTTTCATTTTGAGTTTTCCTAAGATGTAGTGTGAGTTTAAGGTACATGGACCCAATTTCTTTAGGTCCCAGTGTAGCAACTTAATGCTCTGATACCAAATATGTCATGCCCCGCAAGGGAACCAAGGGATTGCACAAAGGTTTACTTTGTAAAAGAAAACCTAAGTAGAGTTTTACGAAAAATTTTGAACTTTAAAATTTTGCAAATAAACAAAACATAATCTAACTTCTTTCCATGGTTCCCTTAAATGTAAATTAAAAACTGATAAACTATTAACAACATTTACTAACCATACAAATTCCATCTCAAGTTCTTTATTGGAAAATACTTAAACACATTCATAATTAATTTCCATCTAAAACTTTTTAAAGATCAATTACTACAATTCCATTTCCTCTAACAAACATATTGCAATAGTACAACAAATGATTCATCAACATTTTACATAACTTGATACATAACCAAATTACATCTTTCCATTAAATAAACATCCCATATAACCCTTTTCCTATGTCTACCCATTATTACATCATTTGAAAATTACATTACATTTAAACTCCTCATAGGAGAATACATAAGTTTACAACAACATGAATAAGTACAAGTCTTCATTCTTCAACAGGTGCTCAGACAAATATGAATCTTCAGTTGTTTACATCTGCACAAGATACCTCGATAGAAAGATTTTCCACCCAACCATGTGAAACTGGTAAGGTTTCACCCCCCGTGCTAGGAGATAAACACCAAGCCCACAAGAAGGAACTTACTAGGTTTTACCAAAAAGGTTGGATAACATTTCACACAAGTAAAGTACATTTCACAAGGGATTCTAAGGTTTGGGTAGGAAATCCTAAGCAACAACCTAAGTGAGTGTCATCGCATAGCCCTCACCCCTTGGGTTGTCCTGGTACTAGCCACACTGGGCCCCGGCCCCCAAGTAGGCACATGCGGAAATCGAATGCCTTTCCTACAGACAAGCGCCATTCGATTTGTACCTACACATAGGTACCTTCTCTCACTCCCATCCATAGCCTGTCCTAGCGCTAATGGCATGGGCGAGGCACAATTTAATCTTTTTAATGTTTTGAACCCATCCCTTAAATTTTATTAGGTTATCACTTGGTTAACTAACTCATCAGTCGGTTATCCTGGTCTAGCCACTTTAGGGCCCCGGCCCCGCACTGAGAGCCACTCATTTAGGGGTTCCTGGGTTTCCTAACCCTAACCTATTCCCGTTAGGTTTTCCTAGCAAACCACTAACATGTTCAACATTTTCAATATAACAGACCTACCTAGGACGCTTAGGAGATCACAAAGTTTGACAGGTTTGATTGCTGACAAGTTAGGAGGCGAAGGTTTGTTTTCAGTTTTCCAATCCCCTCCTAACCTCTATACAGGTATGGAACTAAGTGTTTAAAAATATATTTGCAACTTAAATATAATTAAGTCATTAAATTAATGAGCTTCCTAGTTCCTAAATTTGCCCTATGAAATGGATTAAATTATATCTAATATATACATTAAATGTTAATATAAATTTACCCATTTAAACTAATAAGCCTCTTAAATGTCTTTGAAAAGAATATCTCCATATATTATATTATATATATATATAATATCATATATATTATATATACATATATAATATATTAAACTTAAGAAAACTCATGTGTTCAACATATAAATCATATTATACATATAATATAAATATTATATGTATAATATAATTCCATTTTAATTAAAATAAAAATTTAAATTATATTATATATATAATATTACTCATATTATATATATAATATAATATGTTACACAAACTATTATAAAACATATATTATATTATATTATATATATAATATATTTAACATATATTATATATATAATAAAATACATTGTTAAACACTGAAATCATTTTACAAAATAAAACCTTTTTTGTTTTTTTTGAAAAAAAAAAAAGCAAATGACAAGGGAAGGGGCCCGCTCCCGCGCGGTACCCCCGAGTACCGCCGGCAGCGGACGCTATCGCACGGCACCTGAAGGTGCCGCCGGCAGTGGACGCTGCCGTTCGGTACCGCGGGGTCCCGCCACGGCAGCGGCCTTCCCCAAAAATTTTGTTTAATATATATATTTTTTTTGAAATAAAACTTTTGAAACGTATTTGCAAGGTTTTCATTTTATAATATATACTTCTTCTTTTTTCTTTAATAAAAAGAGACATTTTAAAACAGAACATACAATATATATATATATATATATATATATATATATATATATATATATATATATATATATATATATATATATATATATATATATATATATATATATATATATATATATATATATATATATGTTTTAAAAAAAACATTTACATAAAAAAAAACGTTGACATACAAAAATTTATATAAATATTTTTGAAGACATAATTATAACATTTTTTTTAAAAACCAATGTTTCCAACGTAATGAATAATAAATTAATTTATAGAGTTGTATCTTTCAAAGCATGATTATTAATATATATATATATATATATATATATATATATATATATATATATATATATATATATATATATATATATATATATATATATATATATATATATATATATATATATATATATATAATATATATAGATATAAATATTAATTACAAACACAGCATATGTATGTTGCAGACAATTAAAATATTACATTCTTTTCCAATGCTAATCTAATAAGTTTAAATTTATTTTTGGTTCAGGATCCAACCTGGATTCTGACGACCTGGTTGTAGAATTCCTTAAACCTCTTCCAGTCCCCTGCTTCCAAATTCCAGCCTTCTGCTTCCAAAATTCCTCTCTGCTCAATCACGCCTTCACTCCTGTAAATTTCATAATAATTTCCAGCACCCCCTCTTCTGAACCAATCATCATAAATATAATCTCCTCTCCAACTATTTGGTTGGAGAAGTTTCTATACGGGAAGAAACTTCTCCAACTTCCATAGTCGGTTGGAGGAGAAACTAATCTCTCCCGTAACATAATAAAGTTTTGTTTATTATTTTTTTTTAAAATTAAAATATTCTCTAAAATAAGGTTTAATAATAAATTTAATTACTTACCTCACAAGGAATTCACATAGCACAATTGGTAACTAACTAGCCCTAACTTCTAGGAGGTCTCGAGTTCAACTCCCTCCTAGCTAGTTAGTTTTATTACCAAAAGCTATTTTATTTTATCTTATTTTATTTATTTCTTAATTTATTTTTATCAACAACCATAAAGCTAGTGCTATTTTGTTAATATAATTAAGTATATATTTATTTATATTTATGAATATATATTTATACCTTAATATACATATATGTGTTCATAAGCATATGTGTGCACCCATATGTTTATGACACATATAGTATAAATAACTCATTATTCGTTTTACTAACATTTTATAACTATATAACCAGAAGATGCAAGGTACAAATAGCAACTCGATCTTAATACTAACATGAAAATCTAAACAGGGATAAGTCACTGAAACAGAAGTCGATCAACAAGGACTCACATAGATAACCTACTGACAAAGTTGAGTATCCCTAACAGTAAGAACAAGATCCAAACCCTAATAACTGATAAACCACATAATACCTCCCTACCAGGAACTGACCCGACGCTTCCCACCTAAGGTGAATGATCAAGGATAAAGGTTTTCTTTTGTGAAGCTTGGTGATATCTCCCTGACAACAACAACGATCGAGGATTTAAGGGATCGCTCAGACCTGTGGAGCCAGGTGGAGACGATACCCGGTACTTGCAAATCCTGCATCACCAAGAAGAGATACATATACATATAGATATATATAAATCAGATATATGCAAGCAGATGACTAGGATCGATACATCGTGTGGACCTCACTGAGTGAGTAACTACGACTTCGTCCTGAGTCATGAAAACACATCAGACACATGTATCCATAAACCAATTGAGATAAGGGTTAGTATACAATCATTAGTATACAATCATTAGATAAAACATGTAAAACTAAACATATAATCAATGTAACTTTAACTGAGTATATAAATATCATCTAATGAACATATAATCCTCTATGAAACATAAACATGAGTGCATAGTTCTAACCATCATAAAAATATCAAATCATAGTATCACTGTAGGAGAGGTATTACAAGCATTCCCTGAACTAACATAGTCAGGCCAAGGACCATGAAATGGTATGCACAAAATCCTATAAATGTCCTCAAGTGTGATGATAATCTCTCTAGTAGGGAGATGGAAGGTCTGTGTCTTAGAATGGAACCGTTGTATCAGTGCAGTCAGTAGACCATGGTTCAATCGAATCTCAGGTAAACGTATCAGATACTCCAATCCACAAGTAGCTAAGTGCACTCTCATCAGTTCAGGCAGTGAAACACACAATCTTTGGGTTGCTAGGCATGAAATCTGGACATGCACATCAGGGTAAATGACCTACACATCATAGAAATAGGCTATCCTATCAGTAACTTGGTAAAAAATCAGGCTATCAGTATAGAAATTAAAAAGTTGAATACTTCAAAAGGTACATTAAATACTAAGGAATCAGCCTATGAAATCAGAAAAATAAAAAATTTGACCTAAGGAGGTGAAAAAGACTCACTGTTTTCCATATGAGTTTTCAGACTGGTGTCAAAACTCGTACGAGTTTCTACAGGTTGCCATACGACAATCAATGAGTACACGATAAAGCATGGGCTCACGCATGACAATTGAGGGACCCGACGAAATGTCGTATGACACATGGGTCCCTCTCATATGAGTTTCAGGTAGTTTCAGGATGACAATTGAAATGAAAATGAAAACTCTTATGAGTCCTAGTGGACTCTTGTATGACTTTCATGGTGCAAAAATTTAAAAAGCTAAAAATATACGAAAAGATCCTAAAAAGCATAAAAACATGACAAATTTGAATGCTAGAAAGGTACAAAGGTCCACTTATCGGGTTCCCATATTGGGGAGGTTGCTGGTATTGCCGGCTACACTTGAATCAGTGAGAGGAGATAGGCACCTTGTCCATTTTATCAGAGGGCTCCACATGGCTCACAAAAGACAAAAGTGAATAATGAAATGAAAATGACCCTTTTGGGCCTTATATAGGTTTTGACATAATTTTTCAAAGTGCTCTGTTTTCCAAAAAAATTGCACCCCTGGCTAATTTCGACGTTCTAAACCCATTTTTGGGATCAAAATCAAAATTTGAGATCGATTACCTTGTCAAAAATGCGATTTAAAATTTTCAGACCTAGGATGGCCGACAACTTGCATAATCAACCTTCAAACATTAAATGAATCTAGGATTCAAGTTAACCGATTATCTAACATCAAACTATTTGAATTTCAACTTGGTCAACCATGGTCAACTCATGGTTAAACTTAGTCAAACTTGGTCTCTAGAACCTCCAACCGATGCATAACATGTTCCCAAATGTGTACAACCAATTATAAAATCAATTAACATGCTTCTAAACCATTCAATACTGACTTTTCTTGTCAGATTTTGATTTTCATCCCGAAGGGGGCATGGTATTGCACATCAATCAAGTCTATAAATCAAATCTTTCCTTAGTGATCAAGACAACAACCACGTCTAGTTATTGATTCACATCGAAAGACCTTGTCGTTTGGGGCACATAGCTTGGGGCATATCAGATTCATCGAGATCCATATCAATTTGGTATCCTAATCAATCTTGTAAACTATATTAGCTTTTTGTAACCATTGGTTCATTAGTGTTATTTCTTTGACTCTTCATAGCTGAAGGGTTTAGATGTGATACCATTTAGATTCCTTTGGATAATCAGGTATGGAATCAGGTCACTCACTTCTTCCTAATCATAAGGTTTAGAATCAGGCATTTTGATACTTTTTCGTAATCATCGGTTCATTGTTGCTATAGTTAATAGCATCACGATTCTTGGTCAACTAGGACCTGAATCAACTTTTTCCAATCTTTCAATTGGTTTCTGTCTTAGAATTGGTTCATCTTTCAAATCAAGTTCAACATAAAAAATAGACTAATCTTTGAACCACTACGCTTCACACAGTGATTCAAAGAGGGGAAAAATGTAATACCCCAAAAATGGGCTATAGGTTCATTAACCTCCTACATCATCAAATCGAACGAAATCAACATCAAAGTCCTAACCCAAGGAACATATGCACATCAGTTTATCAAAATCCTAATTGATTTTATCTTAAATCTGCATCGGGGAATATTCCTTCAATATTCCTAATTATCTTAATTATCATTAATTAAATATTATTTGGCGATAAATCATATTTATCCTAAAGTTGATTAATTGAATATTTTGAATATTTAATTAATTAATTTAATTCTACCGCTTAATCATTTAATTAGATTTAATTACATTTATTCATAAATTGTATTATTTAATTTTTACAATAAATCAAAATCTATCAAATAATTGATTAAATTCTTATTTAATTAATTAATGTCAATTGTCAATATTTAATGATATAGTTTTTGAATATCAGTTTGATTAAATAATTGATTAAACCATAAATCAATTATTTTTAAATTTAAAATCAGTTAAGTTGAGAATAAATCACTTTATTTTTAAATTAATTCATGATTATCTATGCACATTCAAAGAGCAATTAAACTTTAAATCAGAAAACCAATTCAAGTTGTTGTCTTTTTGAAACTCATGAACATCTATTTTGAGTTAAAAGCTGATCTAAACTTCTGATTTGAGTCAAAAAACTATTTTTGCATGATTTTATGAGTTAATTAATTCTAATTTCTTGTTAACTCAAAAATCAACCTGAGTTTATCAAGAGTGATTTATGGCTTTTCTCAATTCATCTTCAAGCCTTGGATTTCTATAAAATCAAGGCTCAGCTCTTCACAAAAATATCTTTCGAATTTGCACAATCACTGTGGAAAAATTGCATCTGAAGAATCAAGCACTTGGGACGAGAGATTTTTGTGAGATCTTTCATTTTTTTTCATAAGCTTTGCATCCATTTCCATATCATAGCGTATCATTGTTAGACTAATCTACATATCAATTTCATCCATCCTAGACTAGTTTCATACAGTTTTTCATCCAAATTGCATCAAAAATCCAAAAAGATAGATTAATCTGCATTCATATCTCATTGCTTTCAATCATTTAAATTATTCATTTAGGTGTTGCATTGTCACTAATCTTGGTTTGAATATGAGAATACATACTCACATCTACTAGAAAGTAGTAAATCACTTGGTTAGCTTAGTTTTTGATTTTGCTAACCTCTAATGTTTTACTGAAGTGTTGTGTCTCCAGCTAGGTACAATTTTCACACACACAATTCCTAGCAATAATGTGGATCATTCTACAATCCAGTTAAAGGAGGCCGCTATTCCAAGGTCTATGCATGAGCTTTTGTTTGAGGAAGGTGGTGTAAAAAAAGAAAATTCAAATTAGGGAACCAATATATAAAAAGGAATGGTGAGTGTAAAGCAAGAAGATGGGGTGTGTGCGAGTTAAGACAGGGCAACGCAACAAGATAAAGCTAAAAGACTCATGTGCCACTTTGAATGGTGCACGTGTTTGGAGAGGCTGCCAGTCTCATTTAAAGGGCAGCGAACCAGTCTTTAGGGACAAGTGATAAAATGAAGGACCACATGCTAAGAGTACGTGAAGTTTAAAACCATGGCACGTACCAATCTAAAAATAGGGAATGTTGCGTAGTAGTTAAAATGAGAAAGAAAAAGAAAGTTTTTTCACACTTGATTTGATGGCTACAACATATTATTCTTGTGTGTGTTGCGCACCACAAGGGGAACTAAAGTATGTAGAAGTTTCATGCACTAGCCAAATGCAGGTGTGCATGCCATATCAAGTAACATTGGTGCTACACACTTAGCATTGCTGATGCGTACAAAAAAAATTAGAGGTGCATACTGGTAAAAAGGAGTGTGAGTGTCATAGTAAAGAGGCTTCCATTCCAAGGTTTATGCATGGGTTAGCCAACAAGATAAAACCAAAGCTAGGTGCGTGAGTTTTGAGGTGTGGTGCATGCCAATTATGGAGAGTTTGCTGGTGCATGTTAGTAAAAAACTAAGTGTAGCATGTTGCAGGGTAAGACACAAGGGTGTGTGAATGCACAAAGAAGCAACACATCAAGTAAAAGAAATAAAGGGAGGGTGTGTAATGCACTAAAGAAGTATGCATACCAAAAAAAATAAGTGGAGAATGTGTTGAGGTTTGGAGTTTGAAATGGAGTTGGTGCATGCCATGTAGAAATGGAGTTAAGGAATGTAGTGAATGTTATTAAGGGTGTGTGCTTATGAAATGATGCACGTTATGTTTGGAAGGAAGTGTGAATATGAAAAGAGGTAGTTTATGTACAAATGAGATGGAGTGTGCTCAATCTACGGATGTGTGTAGAAGTTTGAATGTAGAACCAGAACACAAATAAAATAAAGGAGTTGAAAGGGACATGTGCTAGAAAGAGCACAAATGAGTTTGGATGTGCACAGGATTTAAAAAGAGTGAAATTCTTGGAGTGATGTGTGACAAATAATGAGGTTTGCCAAAGAAGCTGGTGTGCACAAATAAACCACCAATCTCTGCAATAAAAGCCAAGGAAAGAAATGGAACAAGGATCTAGGCATGCGCAGTTATGGCTGGAAGAAAAATATAGAGGGTGTGCATGTGGGTTTATCTCACGTGCACTCTGATTTGGTGCATTTAGTTGTTTAAATGTAAAGGTACTTAGAATAGAAGTAATTTCAAAGAAAAGAGGCATGTTTCTATCTCTTGTACTTGTGGGCCTGCATTGGGAAGCATGCCAGTTGGGTGCATAACACAAGTTTTAATGAAATATTTAAAACTCCTTAGGAATTTTGTCCCACATTGGTGGGGATAGGAAGATTTTAGTGGTATAAAAGGAAATGTGCTCGCATTATGATATGAAGAAGAATCTAGAGGCTATGGACATGTGTGCTCCGGACATGCATTGGGAAGCATGTTGACGGATCAAAGAACAAAGATTTTTTTAGATAGGTGGTAGTGACTGGGCAGTGAAGGTGATATGTGGCAGCCAGTTGTGTGATCGCTGAATGATCTCACGGTTAAGGAAAACCTCTAGTGACCTAGCAAATGATTAGTCACGTAGTTGCCAGATGCCATAGGTTAAGGACCAAACATCAAGTGATTACGCAAAAACTCAGTCGCTAGATTGCTGAATTTTTGGCAGTTAGTGAAGAACATCATGCGAACAGGATAATGGCTCAATCGCTAGATCGCCGAATTCTTGGCAGTTAGTGAAGGACATTTGGAGAACAAGAGAATGGATCAGTCGCGTGATCGCTAGATTGGACTGTAGGTTAAAAATCAATTCAAAGATTTAGAGAATAGTGTATTCACGTAATCTCTGAATATTACCATGGTTAGAGGCTGCATTTAGAGAATGAGATAATGACGTATTCATCCAATATCCTGATCAAGTGGTTAAAGACTAAGTTCGATAGAACATGTAATCAACTCATGACACTTGTCCAAATCTGGTGCATTCTCAACTAAATGTGCAGAGAAAAGGTGAAAAAGAATTTAAAATGCAAATTTAAAGACAAGTTATATAGTCTCTCCATAGTTTGAGAATGTATTTTATTGAAAAATGGACTAAATATCTCATAGAGCATTCTCAGTTTGAGAAGAACCAAATCTTTTCTAAGAGGCAAAGTTTCAAATTTGGAGGGAGAAGTGATTGTAAAAGATGGAGGCAGTTGCAGAAAGAAATCAAATTTGAGATATGGAGATATTTTGTGAAGATTGGTAGCTGTCAATAGTTTTTAACTGGTTTTGTTTTGCCTTTATCTCTTCTTTTTCTCCATTGTTGCAAAAAGGAGGAGAGTTCTAGTTCTAGTTCAAATTTTGCAGTCTAATTTCTCTGTAACCTTTTCTGGATTGGTTCCATGAGTGGTTATATCTATAATACTACCCTCTTCTTCTCATATAGGGTGTTCTTGTATCCCCTCTAGTTATTTAGAAAAATATGTGTAATAGTTTATCTTGTGAATAAGATTGAAACACTATTTTTACTACTATTAGGTTGTCTCCATTTGCTTCCTAAAATTTATTGGTTAAAGCATCAAGGGTATTTTAGTTTTTCTATTGTATGTATGCAATAGAGTTGTTTCAAGGAAATAACTAAATTTAGGATTGGTTTTCAAATGTGTATGAGTTGAGGTATCAAGGGTATCTTGTACTTGTCCTTCAGTGGATGCTGATCAATGTATTGCTTATTTCTAGGTTTCTTCCAAGGGGAGGGTTAAAGTCCTTTGAATAGGTGATTGCATATCTGAGAACACAGGTGGATTGCTAAGAAGATTTTGATCAATGGTGCATGATTGGTGTAAGACATCATCATGTTAGACTATGTTATTTTCTTGTTTCATAAGCTATGTATTGCACATTTCATTTGACTATGTTGTCCATTGGATAAGGCACTAGTCTATGAAGGATTTGGGGTATTTCAGAGACCCACTCCCCTCCCAAAAACATAATAACATTTTCCCTTTCATGTTGATAGGAGGAGTTAGGAAGTATTTCTATTTTTTAGATTTATTGTATGCAACTGGGATTCTGCATGAGATTTGGTGAACACTGAGGTATTTGTTACCTAAAAGTCTAAAAACTATTCCACAAAGTGATATACCTCTAGGCCTATTGTTTGCAATAAGGAGTTATGTGTGTGAAGATGAGGTGTACTTGCATGAGTGAGTAGAGCTCGAAGTGTAGAAGGCTTGTAGGCCTTGTTAATGTCAGCCTTTTCTTGTCCTTTGGTTTGCATGAAGAAGTATATCTATGTCAATCAGATAAATATCCCATGTCTGGTTATCATTTTCTCTTTTAGAATCAGAGGGTACAAGAAATAGTGCTAACATGCACAATAAAAAGAAATTTCTTGATGAAAACCAACAAGGAAATAATTCTCACAAATTACAATCAAAGAAAAATATCATGCCCCATGTCCTTGTTCCTCTAGTCCATAGGCGTCATTGAGTTACACGGGAGACATGATAAGAACATGTTATGATAAGTTTATTTCTCATAGGTGGTGTTCAGAACCACGTTTTATTGATTGTGTTTATTTTTCCTTTTTCCTTTAATGATCATTGTTTATTTAATGAGTGTTGAAAAACACTATTGCTTGAGTGTGTAGAGTGTTGAGAAACACCATTTTTCATTGGATGATTTTATTTTGTCTTTTGCATTTAGGATTTGTGTTTTCTTGATGAGTTTTGAGAAACACTAATGTTTGAGTGTATGAGTGTTTAAAAACACTCTTATGTATTGAGTGAGGTATTGAGAAATAACATTGTGTTTTTAGTGAGGTATTGAGAAATACCATTGCGTGTTTAGTGAGGTAATAAAAATACCATTTTTTTCATAGTTTAATATCAATTGTGGACTAGGGATAAGCGACACCCTAGCAAAAATTCCTAATAGCAATTTAGAGACTTTGCAACATGTATGACTAGGAACTTGCCCCTAGCGAGATATGATTGTCCTAAGGACGAGATGCAGATTGACTCCAAGCTATGCATCATGATGCAAAGAATATACAAGATACATACAAGCCATGAGAAAATATGTAGATGCAAATGCTGAGCAATAAATTTTATTTTTTTTTAATTTTTGATTTTTTGATTTGTTTGGATTTTTAAAGATTTTTAGATTTTTTTTTGGATTTTTAAGATATTTAATTTTTTTTTTGGATTTTCAAAATTTTTGAATTTTTTTGGATTTTTAAAATATTTAGATGTTTTTGGATTATTTCAGGAAAAATTTTCACCTTTTTAGATTTTTTAGAGATTTTACCATTTCTCAAGCAAGACCATATTGAAATGCCCCCAGTGTTTAGCAAGGTGTAGGACATTTGCAGATGGATGAACAAGTTGATGGAGCAAAAATGAATAGGTCATGATGGATGAAGCACGTGAATGTGACTGTCAAGGATAGTCTCCTTAAGATTACCCAAGCTAGGGAAAAGGATATAGCACTGTGAATCATGTTTTGGAATAGCGATGAAAGCCAAATAGGATATAGGATAATGACCTGTTGTCATGAAAGCGCATGGTCCAAAAGAGTGGTCATGCCAAAAAGTTTTTGAGAAATTGTTTTGCATTTTATATTCTTCACTTTAATCAAGACCAAGGGGTCAATTTGGATAAGATATGGATAGGATAGCACCATTAGGATAAGGGGTGAATGAAGGCTATGAGGGAATAGTGTGGAGTATGGAAGTATTCTTAGGATAATGAGGATTGGCTTGGGTTAAGAAAGATCATGATAAAGTATCACAAATACCACAAGTGAATAAACCAATGACAAGGAAAAAAAATGTCAGGAAGCATGATGCTCATAGATATATCTCAACCTTGTCAAGATCAAAGGTACAATAGGAGATATAATGGATGTATGTGGGATAGATGGATAATGGAGGATATGATGGATAAGATAGCATGGATGGAACTTGCCTCCAAGGATAGAGCACAAGTAGAAGGAATTATGCATGATGCCTGTTTGCCAAGTTTTCATCAAGGTACTTGTCCAAAGTGCCACAAGAAGTTGTTTTCACCACAGGAAGAATTTATTTCTCTTTACTTTTGCTACCAAGGTGCTTGTTTACCAAGTTTTCACCAAGGCACTTTTTCTCTTTTTTCCTTTTTTTCTTTTTTTTTTTCAATTTGTTTGTCTTTCTTTTTCTCTGGTTTTTGGAAGGAACTCGAGCCTCTTACTCTTTGGATAATTCTTCTTTTAAGGACATGCTATGATTGGCCAAGGCTGCAAGAAGGTATTCTCAAATATGTTGATAGGGTAATGGTAGGGAATAATATGGAAGATAAAGGAGATGGTAGCCAAGGATTTAGGTAATGGATTAGATATGAGGAATAAAAGGATAGGGGATGGAAGGATAGTAGGTAGGTGTTGGATATCGGATAATGTATTCAAATTTTTGCATAGGTGAAGGTAGATAGGATGACAAGATCAACATTGACATGCACCTTGAAGGGTGATGGAATGATGGAGGAAAAATGGATGGAATAGCTTGAGGCTTTGATGTAGGAGAGGATGGAAGATGTTTAGAAGGAGATGGAGCGGAAGTCTTTGGAAGCTTGGATGCCAACTCTTATTTTTATTTTGTATCCAAGTCATTTAAAAGAGACTTGGGAATCCACATAAATCTTGATTTTTATTTTCTTTTAGATGCTTTAGCATATACTTCTTCAATGATGGATTTAGGAACCCATATTTTCTTTGATTTCTTTATTTCCTTAGTGGACCATTGTGGTCTCTTGAATATTTCCTTTTTCTTTGTATTCACATGTTGATTAGACTGGACATAGTGATCTTCATATATAAGTTGATTCTTAGATCTCTGATTTCTTTTTTTGACATCCAAATTGCTTCCAAAAGACTTGGGAATTGTACATGAATAGGGCTGATATGGAGAGTTCATATGGATGGGTTGATGTGGAGGGTTCAATAATGCATGTCTTTGTTGATCTTGGAGAGAAATAGGGTGAGTGGATGAAAAGATATGAGTGATAGGTATAGTGGATGGAAGGATATAAGGACCCAATATAGATGAAAGGTTTGAAGGTTTCAACTTGGGTATATAGAGAACAAGGATGGATTTGGAAGATGGTGAAGGCTGATGGATAGGAATATCAAAAACTTTAGAATGAGCTATGTAACCAAGGCTCTCACCTTTAGGATTCATCTTTATACCAATAGGCTCATGAGTAGCTTTGATAGGATCATTTGAAGCTTGGGGTTATTTATTCTTATTCCAACGATGAGGAAGAATGGGGGATTTTTGAGGTCGATATGGAGGAGTATGAAAAGAGGGTTAGGGAATACTCTGATCTTGAAAAGGATCTTTGGATAGCATATTAAAAGTGTTTTTCTCTTGATTTTTAATAGGAATACCTTGATCTTTCTTAAGAGATGGAGGGCTATGTGGCTCTTCAGATGGAAAGGTATCATCTTGGAAGGAATAAAAGTGTATGGAAAGGTCATCATGAGATATGGGACTTTGGTCAAATAATGGATGAGGAAGGATGGTACCTTGATCTTGATTATTACTAATATTCATTTATTCACACTTTGAATTATCCTCATGACATGGTTCCACTTCTAAGGATGAGGTAGGAGTTTCAATTTGCATGGGAGATTCTTGAAGGACTAATGGAATATAATTTTGACTAGGCATGGCAACACATGAAGGTTCATGATCTATGATCTTGGAATCATTGAAAAGATTTGCAACTAGATGAAAATTAGCTTGGATTTCTTTTAGAGGTTACCCTTGAGGATAAACATAGTTAACATGAAAAGCATTAGGTTCTTTTTTTGATGTAGGGACTTTAGATAGCTTTGTTTCTTTATAGGATGCATGCATGATGGAAGAATTGAATGTCAAAAGAGAACCACTACTAGACATAGGTTCATGAATTTGATCTTGCTTGAGATTAGTATCTTTTTATTGATTATTAGAATTTTCAACTTCAATTATGTCATGATTAATTAGATCTTGGATTTTATGTTTCAGCTCCATGCAATCTGAAGTCTCATGTTTGTTATTTTGATGATAGGCACAATAGTTTCTCAGGAATACAAAACCACGTGAAGTGATTGAAGCAACGTGATGAGATTGTGTTCAAGAAGTTCTTGCAATGTTGATTCATAAGACTGTCCCAAAGAAAAAAGATTCTCTCTAAGGGATGATTAGGTTCTTCTTGATGTTCTTGCAGATACAGAAGAATCTCAAGTGAATAAGATATATCTATTTCTTCATTTTCTTGACCAAAGATAGGATTATCATTAGATTGTGGCAACTCTTGATCAAAGATTGGATAGTCATTCATTGGTGTCTCCATGTTTGAAGGAGACGAGGACATGTGGATATCATCTTTATAGAGAAAAAGAAAAATTGATCATAAGGAATACTTGTCTGATGTGGTCTCCTTTTCTTTCTTCATTTCTCAAATTTTTGATTGCAAAGCTTGACATTGCTCAATGAGGGTGAAGATAGATTCATCATCCATGTTGTGATTAGTTTGATTTGCTTGATTATATGATGGATGAGAAGATTTAAAACCTTGTTTAAATGTGTGATCAGATTGAGAAGACCATGGGGATGGTATAGAAGAAAAATCAAAATCTAATTTTTTCATTTTTTTTTTTTGTATTTTACGATATTTTAGTAATTTGGATTTTTAGAGGTCTTCTGCTTATTTTCAGGGGTTGAGACTGTCGTGAGTCCCAATAATTGGGTTGTTGAAGGCACATTATTTTTTAGATAAAACTACTTTCTTGATTAACTTTCTAGGGATGAAAATGACTCACAATTTCAAGCACTGAATCAAAAGTTATGCCTTCTCCAAGTTGGGGTAAATTTTTCAAAAAAATTTACAAATTTTTGAATGTTTTATGATCTGATGGACTGATTATAATGACTAAACCTGACAAAGAAGCCAAAAGTGTTAGGAATGGGAACACTGAGAGGGGGGGTGAATCAGTGTTCACTATATTTTAACTTTTCACTTTAATCTTTATACTGAACTTAAATGCTTAAGTACTAAAATAAACATTCACATAAACATGAAACATGAAATCAACACATGACACCAATATGGTTATGGGGAAACCCAAATAGGTAAAAACCCCAGTGGGAATTGATACCCACTAATATTCTGCACTAGTGTTGTGTGATCCTTGTTAGAAGATCCTTAACCCTGTTAGGAGTTGCTTTACAATGATTTTAGTACAGTAGACCTTGTCAAGGGTCAGACCCTATTAGGATTCTTTTAAAATATTCCCTATTAGGGGAGTGGATGCACTATCATAGAGCTCACTGCTCAAGTGATGAAGGCTACAACCTTCTAATCTTAGATACACACTATATCTACAGGATGAACTGTTACTATGACACTGCTTGTAAGATCATTTCCTTTGATGCACTAATGCTTTGACCTCTAGCAAAGCTCTAATACATATTTTAGTGTCTTCACACACTTCTACTCTACTCCTTATAACTCTCTATCAACTTTCATACCGAATATAATGGGTGCACCTTATATTTATATGCACATACAAAATAAACAACTAGGTCGGCCCTTAAACTAATTACATACAATGCTTCCAAATGAATTGGATTAAGCATGCTTATAAAAAAAAAAGTATAAATTTCAAAAACCTAAATACAATAGGTGCATAGCCTTTACAACATTACATTATATTCATAAACTAAAATACTAATGGTCGGCTTCATGCTCTATTCTTCTCTAGCACTCATTGGCTGTGCAACTTCAACTGACTATAACTTTCTCATCCTTCCACATTTGATCATTCAATCATAGAATAAGCATGAATATAGTCTAACCTACTTAACTTCTAGGGAGCATACCATAATTCTTCTATATGCATGTACGCTAATGCTCTAAGCTGCAGGAACTCTATACACTGACCAGTCTTGAACACTTAACTGATTTCTGATCTTCTCTACAAGTGTGCTGACTCCAAAATACTATATGACTTTGTTTCCATAATGGAAACACTATATCATGTCATATACATCAGTGTAGACAAATTTCCAACAATATCTCCCTTTTTCATTGATGGAAACAAAGGAATATGGCCAAGTTGCTAGTTTTCCTTAATACAAAAACTTTTGTTCTTCTATACATATACGTATATCTCCCTATACATATTGTGATCCATATACACAACTCCTTCTTTAAAATTAATGAAAAATGTGTTTCAAAAACTATATCTACATATACTCACTAAGGGAAAACATCCAAATATGCTATCTTTAGGTTTTGGATCTCCTTCTTCCAAAATGTGATCAAAGAGTTGACTATCTGGAGATGGGCGCATAATGCATATTGAAGCTTCTGCATCTTCAAATCTGTGGAAGGACCTTGATCATATGTGACCATAGTGGCATCAATATCATTGATGTTCTGGTTTAGGATGTCTAATGAGGGTACAAGAGCATTCCTCAACTGAGTCTGTCTAGCCCTTAACATTGTCATCTCCTTTTCTGCCTTCTCAATTTTGTCTATCTGACTTTGGTAGACATTATTGCACATGTTCACATCTATGGATGTGTCTTTCACTGAACTCTTTACTTGCTAAATCATAGCTTCTGCCTCTTTTATTTTCTTGAAATGGGCATCAGTAAGCTTATCTTGATCCATGCATTCTACAATGATTTTTCTTCCTTGATCTCCAAATTCTTTCAAGGATGCTTAACTAGTCTTGAGGGAACTAAGGTCAAGTGCAAAGTTGTTCACCAATTCAGTCAATCTTTTCTTTAGATACTTTTCTTCTGTAACTAGGGATGCAGATTCTTCAAGGCTTGAGAAATTGCTTTTGAAATGTGAGATGACTGTACTCACATCATCAACCAAGTGTATCTTTGACACTTTCTTATCTTCTGGAAATAGATTATTCAACATGTTTACTGATTCTACCAGGAGGGGATTCCTCATCACTTGATTTTCTTTGGCTTTCTCCATAGCTAAGATGTTGAACTTAATCAGGTCTTCTTCTCTCCATCAGTCCAAACTAGATGTGTCAGGTGTCAAACTTGACAACAATGCTACTGAAGGAGTGATGGGAGTGCTGTCCAAAACTCTTTGCTCTATTGATAGTTCATCCTTTTTCTCACTTTCTTTTAACTTTTCTTCTTCTTTCTTTTCTTCCTCTTTTTCTATTTCTTTTTCTTCCATCTTTTCTACTTCTTTTTCATCATCAATAAATGCTTCTTCTTGATGAGTGGGTGGTGTGTTGCTGCATAACATTTCAGCTTCTTGTGTTCTCACAAAATCTTCTTCAAACTTATCCAAGTTAGTGTCAGTGGTTGCCATGGCTATCTCAACATTATCAATGATAATGGTGTTGTCCTTGAGTGACTCTATCATGGGTGCATACTTATTAAACTTTGTTTGTGATTCTACTGCAGGCGTTGAATCCTGAGGACTTGTAGATTGTATCTTGATGGTCTCTGCTATTTTGTTTTTCTCACTAGGTGCTTGAGTGATGGGCATAGACTTAGGTTTCATGTGTTGCTCTAAGAATACCTTCTCAAAGGCCTTCTCTATTTCCTTGGAAATCAGCTCATAGTCTTTATTCATGAGGTGTAGTGTTCTCATCTTTTTCCTTAAGTGAGGCTTCACCAAATTCAATAGCATTGACTTTTCTTCAATAGAACATACTAGAAGAGTGGAATCAAGTGTTTGTTCCCTTATTATGAAGTCTTCTTCAGTGGCTTATCTCTTCAAGGTATCCATAATCTCCCATACCTTATCTGGGATAGTTGTCTTCAATTCAAGAATTATCTTCTTGAACTTTATCATTTGTTTGATCAACATCTCATGAATATCTGACTTATCAATTTCATGATATTTTTCATAGAGCTTGGCTATCTGATCTAGCCTTCCTTCATCTACAACTCTAGTCCTTAACACTTGAAGACTAGGTATGAATCCTACTTCCGGAGGTGACTGCACATTTTTTAATTTTCTTCTTGTGGCTGCACTTATAGCTGAAGGATGGTTTGTGGTGATCTATTTTATCCTCTTGGGCATCTTAGGAGATGCATCTATGGATTCAATATCAACTGTAGTAGTGGGCACAGGACTAATATCATCAGTTTTACCCTATTTATCCTTTGGATCATCAGTCTTCTCAATCTTTACCTTTTTCATCTTAGGATCATCAAACTTAGCTTCCTTTGTGGATGCACTCTCAATTTCCAAAGCAATCTTTTCTTCCCTTACTTTGTCTAGGTCTTCTTATGTTACTCCATGAGTTCTGAGTATCTCAGATGTGATCTTAGAGGCTTTCCTCTTAGTTGCTACGTTGTTTAGTTTTGCATCTATTTCTCTTGTCTTCTCTGCATAATTTCCCCACCTAGATTCATTAGGATCTTTAGGGGCTGATAGTAGAGCCTGTGCATATGCTTCAAGGACCTGTTCCTCTACCTCATAACCAAGTGGATGAATCCACTTAGTTCTTGTCTCAACAACTTCCATACAAGTTGTGTCTATCTCTACCATAAAGAAAATAGTATCCTTATACCTTTCAACAATGTTTTCTGGAATTCTATACCTCATTTTCATCTTGACTCTGAAGGTCTTCAATTCCAATGTTATATAATCTCTAAATGTGCTTTCAGTGGATGCTTTGTTGGATATCTATGGCATGGTTGGAATGGACTTGTCCAAATACAAATCTGATGTCTTCCCAACTATATGAAGGTACATGTAAATGATTAATGACCCAAACCTAAATATCTTGGTTTTGTCATGCTTGATTGCCTTGATGTTATCAATCAACTATGCATGCAAGATCTCACACAAGTTGAACTTTTCATCTTCCTTTACAAGTCTAATGGCTACTAGAATTGTGCCCATAGACACACTATTCACCCTATTGGTGTGATGGAACCTGTATCCAAGTATCATAGACATCAATTTGATGTCAGCTTGTTCAATAGGATCAATTTTCATCCCGTGCCTATCACTCCTTGACTTACAAGTTTTCTCAACCATTTTCCTAACATCCTTGCCCACAAGAAGGATGATGCTTATCCTAGAAAGGCCTGTCATCTCATGTATTAGGTTACAAGTAATTCTAACTAGCACATCACCTATCCAAAATAGGTCATGATGAATTCTACTCAATAGTATCTTAATCCATTCAGTCTCATAAAATTCATATGTCGTAGCATACTCAACTATTGGGTGATCATTCCACTTAATATATTCATCCATGAATGTTTTATCTAGTTTCAACATGGTATCCATGTGCGCCCTTAACCTATCCAATCCAACTGGTTCTTTCTTGCAGTAGATGTAAGCCCTCATGTCTTCCACATGCATAATGCCCATAGGCGTGCAGGAGAATGCTCCCTCCAAATCATTTAGTATTGACTTAAATGGATGTTTCTTAAATACATATCTCTTCTTCTTAGCAACATCAAAAAATGTGGGAGTGGCCATGACTTACTTATTTAATCACTTTCCAACTGTACTCTAAGATGATCCGAAGACTTCTGAATCGGCGCGTTGAACTAGGATTTCTGGAACTAATCAAATGCACTGTCAATTGCTACAAATCATTGATAGATTAATCTCCAAGTCTTGACAACAACTTCTAAGGTTCTTTCTGCTCTCCTATCACTCTGAATTTGAATGCAATGAGCAATCAAATAACTTTCTATGTACTTAAAGTGAAAATTCTGCCATTAATGCTTGCCACGTAAACCAGGCTGTCACTTAAACATTTCTATCTTGAGTTCTGCTAACAATTAGTATGTGCACTCTTGCATGAAGGTTTCTTTATACTCCAAAAGCTTAAGCCCAAAGGCACATACTCTAAGAGTGAGTATACTAGCCACACAGGGGTCTAGAGCTAAATTAGCTCCCCCTATGACCCTAAGGGCCATTCATCCAAATGTAGAGGGTGCGTCTACTGCGAATGCATTCAATACATTCTCATCAGTCTTGTCCTTCTTTTTCTCTGACCAAATCAAGCTCACATCATCTGAGGCTTTGGAAAAATTAACTTCTCCTTCTGGATCCAAAACTGGTTCTAGGGCCTTTTTAGGGATTTCCTAACGTTGCGTCCTTGATCTATAGAACTTTGAGATATGTCCAGCCTTGTTACAAGAGTGAAAAATGATTGGAGGTCTTATATTCCTGGGTGCATTAACATGAGTCACCATTTTACACTATCTAGAAGAGTGACCATTATAGTTATATATCTAGCATGTAACATTCTGTGAACTTCTTACATTTGTCTGATTCTGATTTCTCTGATCATGCTGAATCCTATTCTTCTTACTAGTCTTGCAATTCATAGCTCTATGACCAAATTTATTGCAAGAATAAGAGTAACCATTAAAAGGTCTTACCTCTATACAATTCCTCGCAATGTGTCCATGCTTGTTACAAGAAAAACAAGTGCAGTCTATAGGCTTGCACTCATTCTTAGGTGGTTCACCATTATCTTTGGTTTGATCTTTAGTCTCCTTAGCATCGGTAGAGTCCTTTTGTGAATCCTTTCTTGCTCGCATGTTGTCAATCTGATTTTGTGCTTCATTGTATCCAATATAGCTAGTGTCTCCTTTGGATCTCCTTGCATACAACTAAGATTCTATCAAATCAGAACTAATGTCAAATTTGACAATATGATTCTTTTCTTCTCTCAATTCAGACTCCAAGATTTCTTTGCTATTCCTTAGCTCCAAGATTTCCTTGTTTGTTTGCCTTAGTTCTTCATTGAGTTGAAGGTTCTCTTTGATCTGTTCATCATAGAATTCCTGATTGTTAGTCTTTTTATCATCAAACTCTTCAAGTTGTTCCTTTAAGGATTTATTTTCTTCATTCAGCTTCTTGACCATTGTCCCTAGATCACTGGTAGAGCATTCTTTCAAAGCTTTCCTTAGCCTTTTTATGACTAATTGAGCATCATTGAGTTTATCCCTTAGTTCTTCAGTTTCTCTTTCAGACTTGTCCAGGTCTTCAAGAGAAGCTTCAAGATTTCTTTTCAGATGTTTCATTTCTGCTTTGTCCATGATCTCCTCAAGTGGTTAAACTTCTTTGTTGAGGACCAGAGATCTGATACCAATTATTAGGAATGGGAACATTGAGAGGGCAGGGGGGTGAATCAGTGTTCCCTGTATTTTAACTTTTCACTTTAATATTTATACTAAACTTAAATGCTTAAGTACTGAAATAAACATTCACATAAACATGAAACATGAAATCAACACATGACACCAATATGGTTACAGGGAAACCCGAATAGATAAAAACCCTGGTGGGAATTGACACCCACTAATATTTTGCACTAGTGTTTTGTGATCCTTGTTAGAAGATCCTTAACCCTGTTAGGAGTTTCTTTACAATGCTTTTAGTACAGTAGACCTTGTCAAGGGTCAGACCCTATTAGGAGTATTTTATAATAGTCCTTGTTAGGGAGTGGACACATTGTCCTAGAGCTCACTGCTCAAGTGGTGAAGGCTACAACCTTCTGATCTCAGATACACACTATATCTGCAAGATGAACTGTTACGGTTACACTTCTTGTCAGATCAGTTCCTTTGATACACTGATGCTTTGACCTCTAGCAAAGCTCTAATACATCTTCTAGTGTCTTTTCACACTTCTTCTCTTCTTCTTATAACTCTCTATCAATTTCCATACCAAATACAATGGGCGCACATTATATTTATATGCACATACAAAATAAACAACTAGATTAAACTAATTACATACAACACTTCCAAATGAATTGGCTTAAGTGTGCTTACAAACAAACAAGTATACATGTTGACAACCTAAATACAATAGGCACATAGCCTTTACAATATTACATTATATCTGCATTTAACCAAAATACTAATTGTCAGCTTCATGCTCTATTCTTCTTTGGCACTCATTGGCTGTGCAACTTCAATTGACTGTAACTTTCTCATCCTTGCACATATGATCATGCACTCATAGACTAAGCATGAATATAGTCTAACCTACTTGAATTCTAGGGCACATACCATAATTCTTCTATACGCACATGCGCTGATGCTCTAAGCTGCAGGAACTTTGTACACTGACTACTCTTCAACACTTAACTAATTTATGATCTTCTCTACAAGTGTGCTAACTCCAAACTGCTATATGACTTTGTCTCCATACTAAAAACACTATATCAAGTCATATACATCATTATAGACAACTTTCCAACAAAAACGGTATCCAAAAATGCAAAATCTAGGTTCTAGCATGTGCAGAAGTTCTGTTTGTCCCAGATGCAACACTCTAGATGTGACTGACAGTGTTTTGGCCCTAGATGTGACCCTAAACCTAGCTTTAGTCTCAAATGTGACCTAGGAAATGTTGTAGATACTAGATGCAACCCATGATGGACTAGATGAGACATAGAGTATAGGGTGTGATACAAGATACCAGATGCAACTTTATGATGGACTGTTTGACGCAAGTTTTAGTCAATTTTGAAAAAATGTGTCTTCTCTGTTGGATTCCAGTGACTTGTAGGTGTTTGTAAGTTCTTTGTGTTTGTTCATTTTGAGGGATCTATCTGATATTTTCATTTAAAACACATCAAGCAGTCATATTATGCAAACACACCTAACCTTCATTAACTAGGAAAAGATTAGAAATACTTATTCACTGACTTAGGAGCACACTCAAAGACTCCTCAAAATATGGTAGTCCAATAACACGTAATGGATATTGGAGCCTATATTAGCCGATTTCAAACATCAAGGAGGGCTTGATATGGTGAATGTCTTGGGGAAATTACTAATTGCCTTGTACACGTCTTATTAATCTTTTGGAGGTGAATCAGGTAGCATCTAGCTTAATGATTCTAATGAGGGCATCCATTCATAACCATCTCTCATAGTCCCACAAGAAGGATTGAGGCCATAACCCCTATAGTAACCTAAAAATGTGTAGTCTCACAAGCGAGATTCAAGCGGCTCCACTCTACACGAGATCCAAGTCTGTCATTGGAAATGATCATCAATATTCCAAGACAAGATAGATTTTGTCTTTTGAAGTTTTCACCTCAAGGAAGTGTCAAATTTTATAGTGGGGTGGAAGAGTCAACTTAAGACTTGTCCCCACTTGGGTCATTCCCGAGAGCTTTTTTCCTCAACTGACATGCCCTATAAAGGTAATGCAATAAAGGAAAGTAGATTAATAGGTTAAGGTCTAGATTTCTGATTCTCCATGTAGGAGAAGAGCATAATATCCTAACTCAAACTATTTATCCAAGACACATCATGCAATCTTTAAATGAATTTCCCCAATTTGACTCGAAAATGCAAATCAACTTTTGATTTTCCAATTTTCCTCAAGGGAAAAGAGCATACTCCTCTGGTTAATTTGCAAAATGAACTCAAATTGTAATTAAGTTCCTAGAAAGCACAAGCATGAAGTTTGGTTGATATTTATCTTCAAGGAAACCTACAAACAATCCATTAATAGTCTCTTTTTCTATGTTTATCTTGGACAATCGACCTCCAAACCACTGTTAAGCTATCAAGATCAAACAAAATCACAACATTCACCTATTAGCTATTAGAAATCACAAATTTGCCACTAAAATCACTAAATGTGATCAAGGAACCTTCCTAAATGCGATCATTCCCAAAAATGAGCAAAGATATACCGAATGGGATTAAGGAAACTAAATGCAATTAAGGATTTACTAGATGCGATCATGTTTCCCAAATGCTACACTTCCCAGATACAATCTGGGATATGGGATGCTATCCAAGATTTACTAGATGTGATCCAGGGTTTACTAGATGCTATCTAGGATACAAGATGCTATCGAGGATTTATCAGGTGCGATTCAAGAAACCTTGTATGCAATCCAATTTTTTGTATGCGTCTCTCTTTCCTAAATGCAATCTTCTATTATTCAAACATGGAAAAAAGGCTGTTAAAGATGCATAAATCTAGGGATTGGCCCCACAGTAGGTGCCATAAATGGCTATGTGAATGATTGACCTGCAAACCTGTAACACAACACTTTAATAAGATATTATATCAATTGTTAGCACATATAAAACAATCAAAATTATAAAAATTGAAACCATCCTATTGCTTCCTGATCATAAATAGTTTGATCTATGTTAGTATGCTCTCAGAATTATGCATAGATCAATGATATTACAATTATGAAATGGAAAATTCAAATGAAAATAGATATATTCATTAATGATTCATGAAACCAATTAAGATGAATTAAGCTAGAATGAAGAATTGATAAGAAATAGAAGCATTGATCTAGATTTAGAATTCAAAATAGCAGATTTTCCTTATACAAATGATCTAGATATCAAATGAATTAAATGAGATTGGTTTTATAGATTTCCTCTTAGAGGGAAATGTTGAATTTAAATTCAATGGTTGAGATTCATCCTTGATGAATGGTGAAGTGATGCAGGAGCATATTGGGTCCTTGGCAATCCTATGTCACCAAAAATAATTTGGATTTTTGCCTATGTTGCTCGGTTTCTGCTTTGACCAAGTTGGTTGGTAGTTGGTCGGTTTCCTTTGGTTACCGAGTGTGGTCAATTCTCTCCTGGGCGGTCGGTTATTTTACTAGTGCTCGGCATTGCCTATCTACTGCCTGATTATCTTTGTTACTAACGGGTCTAGTTTTATTTTTTGTTGTGGCCAACTTGTGCATTTATATTGGATCACAAAATTAATGCTAGAATCCATCATTGGGAAGTGTGTGGTCCTAGATTTGACCATTACTTCCATTGATTATGGATCTGAAGGCTGACTCAACTCGGTAGCTTCTTGTATAAATGTAGATGTTTGGTTGTAGTTTAGGGAGTCAGGTTTGGGATAGAAGATAGTAGACATTAAATTGGTGATTTTTGATAGATCCTCGCATGTTTGAGGACTTTTGTAATTCATTGTAATATCAGGCCCTAACTGGGAAGGCCTTACAACCTGACATGTATGATTCAAATTGAAGATAATATATGGAAGATCTGGCATTCTCTCCCTCACTCTTGTTGTTTGTTGCTTCCACGTGTGTGTTGCAAGCTTGGATCATTAAGGTGTGCCATCCTTTGGCCCCTCTTGACCCCTGCCTTGCATCAGGTGGTATCAGAGTGAGGTGAGATCTTGATCTAGGTCTGCGAATCTAGGTTTGCAGGTTCTTCTTGAAGCCCTAGTTGATTATTGTGGGGTAGCAGATTACGATCTAACCTACAATTGTAGAGGGTTGTCAAGATGGTTCATGGGAGGTGAGATGCAAATCCAGGATTGGCAGATATGCTAAGACAGATTGCTTCTAGATTAGAAGCAGTAGAAACAACCCAAAGAAGAGGCAGACATCTTGAAGATGTTAGTGATGATGAAATTGAAGAAGAACAGGTGAATATAGAACCTTCTCCTATTATGGATCAAGGTGAAGAAATATTTTTGAAGGATTTGACAAGTTTGAAGTCAACACCACATTTCAATCCTCCTGAGTATGGTGGAAAGATGAATTTTTATGAATTGGTGGACTGGATCACCAAGATGGAAAAGTATTTTGAATATGAAAACATTCTCGAGGATAAGAAGGTGAAGATTGCAGGCACAAAGTTGAAAATTCATGCATCCTTATGGTGGGAACATTTTCAATTGGATAGAAAAAGGAAAGGTAAAAATAAAATCAAGGTATGGAGTAAAATGGTCAATAAATTGAAAGGAAAGTTCTTACCCTGTGATTATCAGATTAACCTAGTTCGGTGAATGTAAAGTTTGAGATAGAAAGATAGCTTGGTAAAAGAGTATATTGAGGAATTCTATAGATTAGATATCATATCTGGACATGATGAAGATGATGTGGAAAGAATTGGTAGATACCTGAATGGTTTGAGGGTTTCCATCCAAGAGGAAATTAGTATGGTCAAATTGGAGAACATTGAAGAAGCTTATTACTTTTCTTTGAAGGTCGAGGAGAAATTGAACAAGAGACATGAGCAAAGATAGAGAGGTTGAGGTGGTAGATTCCCTAGGGGAAGAAGTAGATCTAATGGTGAAAATGGTAGATCGAAACCAAAAAAGACAAATCTGGATAAAGGCAAGACTGATTGGAAAGGTGAAAGTTCTAGAGGTAGAGGCAGTAACTACCAAGGTGGTTATGGTAGAGGAAGTTTTCGAGGAACTTGTTATAACTATGGAGAGGAAGGACATAGATCTTTTGAATGTACACAAGCTAGTAAGAAGGCTGGTAGCAGTAGAAATGCTTTTGTGCAAGAAGAGTCACCGAATGAACTTGAGAAGGAAAATAACTTGATGGTAAGGAGAGTACTATTGAATGAAAGAAAGAAGGAAGATCTAGTAAGGAAATGTTTGTTCAAGACTAGATGTAGAGTTTCTGACAAAGTTTGGAAGGTAATCATTGACAGTGGTAGCTCAGAGAACTTGGCATCTGAAGAGATGGTCACAAAATTGCAGTTGGAAAGATTGGTACATCCGAAGCCCTATCAAATTTCATGGATCAAAGATGAACATACACACCTATTAAGTGAACAATGTTATGTGAATTTGAAGATTGGAAAGTACTATGATAAGGTGTTATGTGATATCATGCCTATAGATTTTTGTCATATTTTTTTGGGTAGACCTTGGCAATATGATAGACATGCTATATATGATGGGAGATTGCATAAGTATACTATTGTGGCTAATGGAAAGAAACAAATCTTGTTACCATTGATGGAAGAACCTGTTAGTAATGTTTGCACATCTATGAAAGTTTTTTTGATGGAAGGAAGGAAGTTTGTAAATTCTTTGAAGAGGAATGATATATGTTTTGTTGTGATTCCTAATAAACCAAGTAAGAAAATAGAGGATAATGTCCCCGAGGAGATTGATAAGTTACTCACCGAGTATAGTGATATCATTTTTGATAATGTACCTGATGGTTTTCCAGTAAAAAGAAGCATTGATCATTGTATGGATCTAATTCCTGGAGCTAGTTTACCGAATAAGGCACCTCATCGGTTGACACCTACCGAGAATCAGGAATTGAATCGACAAATTCAAGAGTTGTTGGAGAAAGGTTTGATCAAAGAAAGTTTGAGTCCTTATGGAGTACCTATTGTATTGGCACCGAAGAAGAATGGAGAATGGAGAATCAGTACTGATTCCAGAGCAATCAATAGGATAACAGTGAAGAATAGGTTTCCTATACCGAGAATGGATGATATAATGGACAGTTTGACTGGAGCAAAGTATTTCACAAAGATTGATTTGAAAAGTGGGTATCATCATATTAGAATTAGAGAAGGTGATGAATGGAAGACTGCTTTCAAGACAAAAGAAGGTTTGTATGAGTGGTTGGTTATAGCTTTTGGTTTAACTAATGCACCAAGTACTTTTATGAGGTTGATGAATGAGGTTTTGAAGAAATTCTTGGGTAAGTTTGTGATAAATATGAAAAAGTGTTCATTCATGAAAGAAGAGATTGTGTATTTGGGATTTGTTATTTTAGCTGATGGTTTGAAGATGGATCCTGAAAAGGTTGAAGCTATTTTGAATTGGCCTACACCTATGAATGCTAGTGAGGTAAGATCATTTCATGGTTTGGAAAACTTTTACCAAAATTTCATAAGGAATTTCAGTTCAATCTCTAATGCTATGACTAAAACTATGAGAGGAGACAAAAGAGAATTCAAGTGGACACATGGAGCTGACACAAGTTTTGAGACTCTGAAGCACAAGGTTGTTGAATTACCTATTTTGGCATTACCTGATTTTAGTAAAGTATTCCAAGTAGAATGTGATGCAAGTGGAAGTGCAATTGGAGCTGTGTTGAGTCAAGAAGGTAAACCTGTTGCTTTCTTTAGTGAAAATTTGAATGATGCTAGAAGGAAATGTTCTGTGTATGATCAAGAACTCTATGCTATTGTTCAAGCACTAAAGAAATGGAGACATTATTTGATACTGAGTGAATTTGTGTTGTATACTGATCATAATGCTTTACAATATTTGGGTAGTTAAAATAAGTTGAATAAAAGACATATGAAATGGGTTGAGTATTTGTCGAGTTATACATTTGTGATAAAGCATAAGAGTGGAGTCACTAACTGAGTTGCTGATGCATTGAGTAGAAAAAGATCTTTGATGACCGAGATGAAAATTGAAGTTCTTGGTTTTGATGAGATGAGAGGTTTGTATGAAAATGACCTTGATTTTTTTGAGCCATGGAGAGAGTGCGGAGCACCTATTCAAGATAAAAAAGACACCAAATGGGATGAATATTTTATTCAGGAAGGTATGTTCTTCAAAGGTATTTAGTTATGTATATTGAGAGGAGTAATGAGAACTAATTTGATAAAGGAGAAACATAGTAGTGGTTTGGCTGGACAGTTTGGTATTGATAAAACATGGAATTTTCTTAAGGAGAAGTACTATTGGCTGTAGTTGTATAAAGATGTTCAAGAATTTGTGAAAAGTTGTGGAATTTGTCAAGTTGCAAAAGGAGTAAGTCAAAATACTAGATTGTATACACTGATTGTTGTTCCTGAGAAACCTTGGATTAATATCAGTATGGACTTTGTTCTTGGCTTACCGAAGATGGTAAGAGGTAATGATTCTATATTTGTTGTTGTCGATAGATTTTCAAAGATGACACATTTTATACCTTGTAGAAAGACATCAGATGCAATACATGTAGTTGATCTTTTCTTTAAGGAAATTGTCAGATTGCATAGATTACCGAGGAGTATTATCTCTGACCGAGACAGTAAATTTGTTGGTTATTTTTGGAAAACACTTCGGAAGAAATTTGGCACTGAATTGAAATATAGTTCTACATTTCACCCACAAACTGATGGATAGAATGAGGTTGTGAATAGAAGTTTGGGAAATCTTTTGAGATGTTTAGTTGGAGACACACTGAGTAATTGGGATTCTATGTTGGCACAAGCAGAGTTTGCATATAACAATTCAATGAATAGGAGTACTGAAAAGACACCATTTGAGATTGTGAATGGCACACAACCAAGAGGAATATCTAATTTGAGAGACATTGCTGATGAGAATAAGAGAAGTGCTGACGGAGTAAAATTTGCTGAGTATATGAAGACATTGCATGAAGATGTGAAGCTGAAGTTGGAAGATAGTAATCAAAAATACAAAGACAGAGGTGATAGATCAAGGAGATATAAAAAAATTTCTATTGGTGATGAAGTGATGGTTCATTTGAAGAAAGACCAATTTCCTGTTGGAACATATGGAAAGCTGAAGATGAAGAAGTTTGGACCTTGCAAGATTCTGAAGAAATTTGACAGTGGAAATGCATATGAAATTGAGTTACCTGATGACATGGACATATCACCAATTTTAAACATTGCTAATTTGTATGAGTATGATGAACCTTATGAAGAAGTAGTAATATTGACATAATATCCTAAGAAATAGAATGATGAAGTTGAACATATTTTGAAAGAAAGAGTTGGCAAAAGTACAAGAGGAAAATAGTACATGGAATATCTGGTTAAGTGGAAGAATAGACTGATGGAAGAAAGTTCTTGGATTTCACAGTCTGAGTTGGATGCAGCTTGGACCAAACCTTCCAAATGATTCAGAGAATCATTTCAAAATAACCCCAGGTGTCTGATGCAGGAGCATCTTGGGTCCTTGTCAATCCTATGTCACCAAAAACAATTTGGAGTTTTATCTGTGTTGCTCAGTTTCTGCTTTGACCAAGTTGGTTGGTAGTTGGTCAGTTTCCTTTGGTTACCATGTGTGGTTGGTTCTCTCCTAGGTAGTCATTTATTTCACTGATGCTTAGCATTGCTTGTTTGCTGCTGGGTTATCTTGCTTACCGATGGGTCTAGTTTTATTTCCTATTGTGGCCAACTTGTGCATTTATATTGGATCATGGAATTAATGCTAGAATCCTTCATTGGGAAGCATGTGGTCCTAGATTTGACCATTACTTCTATTGATTGTAGATCTGAAGGCCGACTCAACTCGGTAGCTTCTTGTATAAATGTAGATGTTTGGTTGTAGTTTAGGGAGTCAGTTTTGGGATAGAAGATAGTAGACATTAGATTGGAGATTTGTGACAGATCATCACATGTTTGAGGACTTCTATAATTCATTATAATATCAAGCCCTAACTAGGAGGGCCTTACAGCCTGACATGTATGATTCAAATTGAAGATAATATATGAAAAATCTGGCATTCTCTCTCTCATTCTTGTTGCTTGTTGCTTCCGCATGTGTGTTGCAGGCTTGGATCATTAGGGTGCACCATCCTTTGGCCCCTCTTGACCCTTGCCTTGTGTCATGAAGATTGATTCTCACTTGATCCATGTGAGTGATCTGTGTGATTAGCTTCCATTGGTTGGAATTAACTCTTTTTGTCCTTTTGTGAGTTGAGAGGATAATAGGAGAATTAATTAATTCACATTAATTAATATCTAGCCATAGGTATTTTTGAGTTTGATTTGATTAAATGACTAGGATGATTAATTAAGGAATTATTATTGATGATTGATCATAGATGCTTGATAATTGATGAAATATGTAATTAAATTGATCTAATTTAATTACACAATTATGCTTGAGATTAGCTTGATTTGAGATTTAGGGCATATAGTTTAGCTAGACCATTTTTAGGTGATTACACTAAGAAGATCTGAAATTTAACAAAGTAAGTTGCTAAATCTAGATTAATTTATTGTTACTTTCTAACAATTGTGGCAGACAAAATCTCTTCACAGAGTAGACATAACCGTCTTTTGTAAATCTCTTAACTAAGTGCACACTTAACAGTTTTGCTAAAATCCTATAACAAACTAGATCTTAATAGGTCTTAAATGTTACTCCTAATAGGGTAAGATCATCATAAGTGATCAAAATTGTAAGCCCTAATAGACAACTTTATTATTGTAGTAGTGAAGCTTTAAGGGTATCATCCCCACTATAGTTTTTACCTTCTAACAAGAGTTTGTACAATACCAAAATACATGTGTGAAGTGTATGAAGTTTCATGAATGTTTACATGATAGACTAAAAGTATTTCATATTTTAGTTATGTTATGAAGGAATAGAAATGATAACATGATAGTTAGTTAATGAAAGATATTATTTTAAGGATTAAGATCAAACAGTTTTCAGGGTTATTGATTCACCCCTCCCCTCTCAGTAACTCACCTTTCCATAATCCCAACAATTGGTATCAGAGCTTCTTCTCTTGTTAAAGAAGTTTAATCATTGAAGAGGAAAGATCCATCAAGATGGAAAGGTATAAACTTGACAAGACAATTGAAAATCATAAATTGGAGTTGTAGATTACCCTGGAAGAACTTAAGGAAATCAAGGAAAAGCTAAGAGAGTCATTGAACAAAAGAAAGGATTTAGCATTTCAGCAGAATGAGACTCAGTATCATGAAGAAGAGATAGAAGAATTATCTGAAGGATCCAAAAGTATATTTGACGCATCTAAAGGAACTATCTCAAATTTGTCTTAAAAGAATCAACACCTCATCAAACAAGTGAAATCACTGCGGATTGGATAAGAAACTCAAATGGTAAAAATGATTGAATTTATGAAGAATGCAAGACAAGATGAACAAGAAAGGAACATGGCTATTGAAGGTAGAAAGAAAATGACTGAGAAATTGGAAGAAAAAGAATCTGAAATACTAAGGCTGACCAAGCATCACTTTGAAATTGCAAATTAGATGGTTCTCATGAGTCAAGAAGTCAACCAGGTGAATAATGAGCTTGCAATGAAATTGGAAGACATTGGTGAATTAAGGGAAGAGAATGAAAGAATGAAAAATGAATTGAAGATGCAACAACAACACAATGAAATGATAAAGAAAAAAGGAAAGCACCAAAAGGATGGATGAATTATTAATGAGTCAAAGAAGACTGGACAACACCACTGGATTAGGTTATACCAAGCAAGGAGATTCATCAAATCAAGCAGAGAAAAAGAATGCCTATGAAAATCCAAGACCAAAGAATCTCTCATTCTATCATTATGGAAAACTAGGTCACACAACAAATGTATGCAGAAGTAAAGCTAAAGGTACTCCTAACACTAATCCTAAATTTGATGGTTATTTCTACAATTACAACAAGTATGGACATCAAGCATATGAATTTAGATCAAATATCAACAAGTCACCTAAGAGGCACTATATGGAAAAGAACTGTCATACTTGCAATAAGCATTGTCATATATCACAAGAATTCAGGGCAAAGCTGAAACAAGTTTGGAAACATAAGAGACAAAACAATACTTCTCAACCGAGAAGACAAGTTAATTCTTATATTTGGGATTAAAACACTTGGGTTAATTATACAGTACGTGGAAGATATGGTCATATTTCTATAAATTATATGAGATTACATTGGAGAGGAAAATCTAGAAATTGGAAAAATTCTGGAATGACATGTCCGCACTGTCACAAGGTCAATCACTTAAGTAAAGATTGTAGAGACCAAGTACCAGGATCGAATGTTGATATGAATGAAAATACCATTGGTGAACTCAAAAGTTAGATAATTCAAATGTGGAGAAGATCAACTAAAGACAATGTAGGAACAAGCACAATAGTCGGTGACACCTTGTCCCTTGGATTAGGTGATTTCACCACTTCTACTAAAAGTCTATCAAGTAAGTATGAAAAATGAATTTTAATTAGTTATATCTTACAACATTTCCTTATATTTATTGCATGAATACCATATCTGCATTAATTAAGATGCACTAGGTTGTTATATGTTATAAACTTGAAATGAGTTGTGAGGCCTTACCACGAGGCTATCATATCTTTTCTATTGATCTTTATGATGGACCTAGTAATTGTCTTAAGGTTTTGTTGAATTCAGAGATTTTACCCTTTTGAAAAGGATTTGATTACATTATATGATAATACTTTATATTTTATGACACTTATACTCATGATGTTGACCTCATGATACATTACGACTGGTATTATGATGATGGATTTAGATTAATACTAGGTTATTGTAATTTGGGTATATATGCTGATGTGAGTTGTTTAGGAAAATGACAATCAAGATTTGGATTATGTTAAGAGGTGAATTTCATTGAGGGTTAAAGGCTAGGAGATGAAATATATTGTTGAATTTTAGGACATTATTAGGGTTATTACTTGATGATTTGGTTACTTGATTGTATGCCATTTAGATGATTTTATAATTGATAAAATTAATGCTTATGTAATTTAGATAAAACTACATCATGATTGATATAGATTAGGAATGTATATGTTTTCATGAGTAAAAAGAGATAAATTATTATGCAATGTGAATTCTAATTTTCTATGTGATGTTTTGTAAAAGTTGAATTAAGATTATTTCATATATATGTAGGATTATATTTCTTGGACTACTGATGTTGGATTTAGTGTGCAAGAAATAAGACCATGGTAATAAATCGGGGAACCAAATCTAGGCCAATGTGAATTCAGTGCAAGCCAAGGTTACGTCTAATAAAAGACAAAAAAAACCTCGTTGCATTGTAATTTATTTGTAAACGTAATGAGCTTGTATGTTTCTATTTATAATTGTGAAATTGTAATTCAAATTATGTGTGTGCTCAAATGGAAATGCCATGTGTCTTGTGATGTGTAAAATGTGTGCATCACTTGACACTTGTATTATGTACATGTGGCCATGATATGTTCCACTTGAGGATTGGATGTCCACTAACCTAGGTAAGTACCTTTTAGGATTCCCATTTGAAACCCTTGATTAGGGAGCTTGAGGTAGGGTCTTGTCTTTGAATTTCGAATTTGAGCCTTAAGTAGATTTTTGGAGGGTTAGAAAGGTGCCTAGGGGTGCGTTTGGGTCATTTTTAGGAAGCCCACTTGGTATACCTATGGTTAAGGGTCATTTTCAACCCTAGGACAACCCTTAGTTGACCAAAAGACTCTTCCAAAATTTGGATTTTCAAAATGGCCGAAAATCAGCTTTTGGAAGCATGGTCTTGGTCAGACCACCCTTCCATTTGGATGCAAAGACTTTGCCACCTTTTTGGTTAACCTTTTAAAGAACCCATTTTTGGTAAGTTTGTAAGAGACTTAGGGAAGACCAACCAATTAGAGGCCTGACCTTATCCCTAGGGGTTCTGGGGAGTTGTGTGGAGGCCTCCTTAGTGGATATCCTCCATTGTTGAGAGTTGGAACATCCACTCTCTATCTTAGAGACTAGGCTAGATTTGGAGAGGATTTTGGGAAGGAAGGAGGGCTTGGAAATAGAGATCATCTTCAAACACTTTTTCATGAGCTTGGAATTAGATTGGTGGTTATAATTTCATTTCTTGTTGCTCATATGTTGTAAGATAAAATGTTGTTGTTTTGTGTAAATGAGATTCTTCATGTGTTGTCATGTAAATCCTGTAGTTCTTCTTTGTGGTAATGTGAAATTCTTCATTTGTATTGTGCTACAAATTTCTCCTTTTTTTGGGAGTCTCAAGGTCCACTCACCCTTGGGAGGGAAGAGTAGCCTTGGGGGTGAAGGGATTTTAGGACAACCCATGGGTGTAGAGTCTCTCCTCAAGGAGGAGAGGGAGAAATCATGGAGTATGGGTTCCATGAAGCTATTCATTTGGGGGTTATAAGGGTGTATTTGTTTGGCTTGAATGCCTTGAGGGTCATAAGGGAAGTGGATGAGTATGGAGGTAGTTTTTGCTCTTGTTGAGATGTAGCTATTTCATGCTTTGTGGTGGCTTAATGTTTCATTTTTGGGTTTTCCTATCTCCCCATTGGGTACTTAGTCCACCTTAACCCCAAGTTTTAGGGTCATTGTGTGACCCAGTGTGAAAACCTTGGGTTGGGATTTTCTTGTTGTAGTTTTACTTAAATTTTGTTCATATCATGATGCTTGTGTGTAACCCTCCCTAGTTTTTGGTTCCCCAAGCTCAAGGGTTCTTAGAGGCCTAAAATGGGAGGTGAGCATTGCATGCTCTACTTAAATCAGTTCATGTGCAGGTTAATGAAGCTTAAAGTTCCTATGATGAAAATGAAGAAAAAGGAAAGGGAGCTTGTAAATGTAGAAATTTATTTCTTTTGTTTGTAGTGAGATCTTTTGTAAAAAAGTCCTTTGAGGGACCCTTGAAAAAGATTTGTATTTGAGAATAATATTGTAGATATATTTTAAATATTGTCCTTATTTTTTTTAAAATTCAAAACAAAGATATGTTTTTTTTTCATTAGTGAGCTAGACTCACTTGTTTATGAGACATGTAAGATTATGTTGTATTAGTCATTTAAAAAGAAAATGCAAGAAGGTGTATGTATAGATTTAAAACATATGTCTATTTCATTGAAATTTTAAGTGGGCTGTCATTATATTCAAAGAAGCCATTGCATATGTAAAAATGATTTTAATGTAGATTATGACTTTCATATTTGGTAGTATATTTTGAGTCAATGAGTATCATTGTTAGTTATGTTGTTTCAAAAAGAATTTGAAATGAAATATTGTAAATGAATAATCATATTATATTGTTGTTTAGAAAAATAGGGATGCATGTTTGTTGTCTCTTATCTTATTTTGACACACACACACACACATTTACATTATATATATAGGGTAAACTAATTTAAATAAATAAATAAAAATTATAAATAGCATTTAGATTTTTTTCTAAAAAAAATTATATATATCTTTAAGAAAATGAAAAATAAACAAAAATATATATAAACCTATTTTAATTTTTTTATGATATAAAAAAAATTATATAAAAATAAATTAAAAAAAAAAGAGAAGAGAGAGGAAGGGCTGGGGTTCAAAACCCCCTCCCCCCCTCCGATAGCTTATCCACTGCCGTGGCTGGCTACCACGGACAGTGGCTATGCCATTACCGTGACAGTTCACCATGGAGAGTAGCGGCCACTATCATGGAAAGCCACCACGAGCAGTGGAAGCCACTGTCGTGGCAAGCTGCCACTGTTAGTGGTTAACCACAGTCGTGGTTTGGCTGCCCCAAGTAGTGGAAGCCATTTTCATGGTAGCCCACGACAATGGGACACCACTGTTGTGGCTAGCCACCATGGCAGTGGTAGCCATAGCAATGGCCGCCCACATTCATTATTATTATTATTATTTAAGTTCTTTATAAAAAAATATAAACAAAATGAACTATCACCAAAAAAAAAAATTAACAGCAAAATGAAAAGAAAAGAAGAGATTTATACATGTTCTTGTTGCATCTTTCAAATATGATTAACCCTCCTTCTTGCTTGTTTATTTATTTAAGCATATATATATATATATATATATATATATATATATATATATATATATATATATATATATATATATATATATATATATATATATATATATATATGCACATAGTATATATGTATATACATTCTTAAATAAATGGGCTGATATTCTTCCTCTAGTGTAGCCTTCCAAACACCTCCAACACAAAGAAAACACAAAAAAAAAAAACCCATGTAGGGTTTGAAGGAGGAGAGAAAAAAGAGGGAAATGGGAAAAATGAGAAAGTCATTTGGGTGATGACAATTTCACCCTAACCCTAATTTTGAAATTAGGGTTAGGGAAAAAAGAGAGTCAACCCCAAATTTGACTTCTCTTTTTCCCTCCTCTTTTTTTCTTCGTAAAGTTTCTTTTGTTTTTGTGCAACTTTTTAATTTGTATTATTAAAGAGAGCTGAAATTAAATTGATGAAATCTTTTCCCCTTTTTGGTTTACTTAATAAAAGAATTTTAATGTAGAGGATATCTTAACTTATTAATGTACATTTATTAACTTTCTAGTAAGATAATTTACATATGGCTTTAATTGATTATTTGATTTATGGGTAGTTTTACAATATTTAATTCTAATTTGGTAATAATGATATAGGAGATTTTATTATGAGAATTTTTAACAAAGTAAAATTTATGGGTGGTGAACATTAGTGGATAGTTTTAATTAAAATCATTAATGAAATCTTTTTATAGGGATTATGTTAGAATAACTGAGAGGGGGGTGAATCAGTTATCCAGTGTCCCAAAACAAAATGTATAATTCAAAACAATTTCTTCAATTTCTGCTCATCGGTAAACAATAATAACTTTCACTATCTGTGCTTTTACCGATTACCAGTCTAATACTTATAACAGTTTACCGATCAAATCTAACATGTAACATGCAAAGTATGATAACAAACAAATATCACAATCAACACATAACACAAGAGATTTAACGTGGAAACCCAGTAAAGGGAAAAACCACCTAGGACTAACAACCCAAAATTGTTCACTCTTCTGAAGTGAGGTTGGTTAAGACCCAACCCTGTTAAAGGTTACAAACACACTGTCAGGTGTGACCTTGTTAGAGGATTTTAGACTAGAAGTTATCATCCAACCAGCATTCACTATGGGGTTGACAGGATAATAATGTTCATTCTATGAATGATACATCATAAGACTTTTAGAGTCCACTCGGTGAAGAGATTTAGACTATATACAATGGTTAAATATGTAACAGTAAAATGATCTGGCTTAATACAACTTCAATTGCAGATTACAAATCAATATTCAGTCCATACAAATCCTTCTAATCAATAATTCACTTCAGATTCAATACTGTATCAACTTACTATCCATCGGTAATAGCTCTTTGTAGCTTGATAATTGTTCTGCAGCTCGGTTCTCACTAACCAGTATGATCAGAATGCATCAAACCTTGTTCACATGATAATCCTGTAGCTTCTACTTCTTTCGGCTCTCCTCATAACTAAATTTTGTTCTCTTATATAGAAGAGTAAATCATTTTCTTCTCCACCATCAAATTTTGTGGCTTAATCACATTCATAGATTTTGCCGCTTAAAACTTTCTCGATACTTGTGTCAATAACACGTTTCAATCTTCTCCGTTAGATCTTCCTTGAATTTTGTCAGTCGTCAACCTGTGTAACAAACATTATTTGTTACCTCAATGTTATACTCTTGCCAGCTCATCAATCTTATCAGCTAAACTAATCATTTAATTCATTCTGTTCCACTCAGTTAACAAAGAATGTGTCGGTGAAGATTGCTTAGTTAATACTATGATCAGTATACACTACACTCTGTTGGTGTATACTAGAAATGCTTCATTTACTGACAACACTGCTTTGTATCTTTCAACTCTATAATTCATTATAGATTAATGTGACATAATAAAGTCAATATCAACAAGTCATAGACTCATCAAAAAGTTACTCAATGTGTTCCTTATCCTCATCTGTCATGTACATCTTTCCTCATGTAGATTTCTCTATTCTTTATCTCTTTCACCTTTCTTCATATGTCTCGGTATAGTAACTTACAAGATAAGTTTTGTCAAACTAGTTGACATCAATGACAACATAATACTGATTTAATCATATTATATATCTAATCAGCAACTCCTTAGTGATCTTGTAATCATAGATTCTTCAATCAGATTCCAAATCAGTTGTAGTCCAACAATCTCTCCCTTTGGCATTGATGGCAACTCAAGTAATATGAAATGTACCATACACATACCAAACATACATTCTACAACTTTGTGAACAAATGTTGTAAGTAGAATAGACTTAATATGTTTAATCACTACGTTACTAAACTAGCATTAAATAGTACATCTTTACCTTTATATAGTTGTGATCTTTTCAGTCCTCTTGTTCCTGCTTCTGTTCTTTGTAACTGATCTTCAATACTCCGTCTCATTCAGATTGTCTCTCCCTTAAATAATTGTCATCGGTGCTTGTTCCTTTTCATATTTTTTTTATCTCTCCCTTTGACAACAATGCCAAAGAAACAAATAAACACACAATTTTTTCTTCCTCTGTATCTCTGAATACTGATATTCTAATTGGTTTGAGTTCTCAAACTTAATCACAACCTTGAACATGATTCAAAGTGTGAACTATGTTGCATCAACATGAATGATCTTCTAATAAAAGTAGGTTGATGCAACAACCAGATCATCTTAGTGACCTATAGATAGGGGACAGACCCCAAGTCTAGTCCTCAAGTATTCAAATGTGTCCTTCGGTAGGGGCTTTGTAAAAATATCTGCAAGTTGTTCTTTAGATGTAACAAATTCTATCTAAACTTGCTTCTCTTGCACTTGTTCTCTCAAGTAATGATACTTAATAGATATATGTTTTGTCTTAGAGTGCATCACAGGATTCTTTGAAATATTAATAGCACTAGTTTTGTCACAATATATAATCACTGGGTCAGTGATTACCTCATTCATTCCTTCCAACACTTGTTTGATATATGAAATGTTTGAATAGTTAGTAGCAGCAGCAACATACTCTGCTTCAGCTGTAGACTGAGAAATACAAGCCTATTTTTTACTTGTCCAGGTTACAAGTCTTTCACCAAAGAAAAATGCTCCTCTAGAAGTGTTTTTTCTATCATCCACATTTCCAGCCTAATCAGCATTGATGTAAACTTTCAATTCAAACTTTCCTTCCTTAGGATACCATAATCCATAATTCTCTATTTTCTTCAGGTATCTTAAGATCCTTTTTGTAGCTATCATGTGTGATTCTCTAGGATTAGCAGAAAATCTTGCAACAATTCCCACAACATGTGCTATATCTGGTCTACTGTGAATTACGTACATTAACTTACCAATCATGGATCAGTAAAGTGTCTATTTTACCTCGGTAGTTTCATCCTCCTTTGTCAATTTGCATCTAATAGCCATCGGTGTTCCCACAGGTTTAGCATCTTCCATGCCAAATGTCTTCAGTACTTCCTTTATGTATTTTATCTTGTGTGATGAATATTCCATCACTCTGTTGAATCACTTGTAGTCCAAGAAAGAATTTAATCTCTCCAAACATAGACATTTCAAATTCCTTTTTCATTTTATCAGCAAATGCCTTGTAGACAAGATCTAAGCCACCAAAGATGATATCATCAACAAATATTTCAACAATGATAATAGTATCATCAGTATCACCTTTCACATACAAATCGCTATTTTCACTTGTTCTTACAAATCCAATACTTAACAAATAAGTATGTAGTCTTTCATACCATGCTCTCGATGCTTGCTTTAGTCCATATAAAGCTTTATGTAATCTACATACCATGTCTTTATTGTCAGGATCAACAAATCCTTCAGGTTGTTCAACGTAGACTTCTTCTTCAAGTATACCATTCAAAAATGCTAACTTCACATCCATTTGATAGACTTTGAATTTCTTATGTGAAGCATATGCAAGTAGCATTCTAACTCCTAATCTAGCAACAGGTGCAAATGTCTCACCATAGTCAATGCCTTCTTCCTGTGCATATCCTTTGCATACTAATCTAGCTTTATTTTTTGTGACTTCACCATTTTCATTTAATTTATTCCTGTATATCCACTTAGTATCGATAATATTCTTATCTTTTGGTCAGGGTAATAAGGACTAGGTTTTGTTCTTATCTATTTTCTCTATTTCCTCCTTCATTGCATTAACCCATTCTTCATTCTCTAATGCAACTTTCACAGTTTTAGGTTCAAACTCATAAATTAGACATGTACCTTGTCTTGTTTTGCTTCTGGTTTGCATTCCAGCATGTCTGTCTCCAATGATTTGTGTTTTAGGATGATGTCTCCTAACAAAACTAGCCAAAAATTGATTTCTCCTTTCTTGTTCATCCTGCTCAGGGTCATTTTCTTTCTCGGCAACTTCTTCATGTTCATCGGTTTGTGGTGCCTGTTGTACTGCATTGTTTCCCTACTGACCGGTTGTTACAACTTGTGGTGTCGGTAGATACTCTGGATATTCAATGTAAGTGAATCTACCATAGTCTTCTAGTTCCTTTGTACTTTCCTCTATGTACTTGTCATCAAACTCATCAAAATGAACATTAGTACTTTCAACAATCTTATTTGTAGCCTTATTCAAACATTTGCATGCTTTACTTGTAGTGGAATATCCTAGAAATATCCCTTCATCTCCTTTAGAATCAAATTTTCCATTTCTCTCATCTTTCAAGATAAAACATTTACTTCCAAAAATTTTGAAATAACTTATAGTAGGTTTGTGTACAAACAATAGTTCATAAGGTGTTCGGTTGGAGTCCTTCTTTAGTTATACTCGGTTAAGAACATATACAACTGTGCTGACAGCTTCCCTCCAATATGTCTAAGCAACATTCTTCTGTATCATTAATGTTCTAGCACAGTCAATTATAGACCAATTCCTTCTTTCAACAATGTCATTTTGTTGAGGTGTCCTTGGTGCTAATACCTACCTCTTGATTCCATGCTCATTGCAAAAGTTAGTAAATTCATTAGAGATAAATTCACCTCCTCTATCAGATCTTAAGCATTTTATTTCCTTACCAATTTCTTTTTCTACCTTAGCTTTATACCACTTAAACATTTTGAAGGCTTTAGATTTATCTTTCAAGAACATAACAGTCATCAGTCTAGTGTAATCATCAACAAAAAGAATAAAATATCTATCACCAAAATAGCTCTGAGTTCTCATAGGACCACATAGGTCGGTATGAACCAACTCACGTATCTTCTTTGTTGAATAGTCTTTTCTTTTAAAACTAGACTTAGTCATCCTACCTCTTTGACATTCATGGCACATGGCATGATCGGGTTTTGTCAAGTTAGGGAATCCTCTAACTCTTTTCTTTCTACTAATCTTGATCATGTTGTCAAAGTTCACATGGCATAACCTTTGGTGCCACAACCAAGCACCTTCATCCTTTATTAACAAACAATAAGACTGATCCATATCAAGATAGAATAGATTACCTCTGGATTGTGTACCAGTTCTGACAAGTCTTCCTCCATCATTATAAATCTTCACCTTTTTGCTCTCAAAAGCCATTCGATGACCTGAATTGTTTAGCTGAGCCACACTTAACAAATTATAGTTCAATCCATCTACCCAGTATGCATTTTCACATTGTAGTCTATCATTGATCATCAATGAGCCTTTACCTCTTACCATACAAGGTGCATCATTTCTCATTCTCACAGATCCTCCATTATATTCAACAAGATGATCAAACTTCTCTACATCACCGGTCATATGATGTGTGCAGCCACTGTCTATGATCCATGTATCATTTCTGCTTACTTTAGAGATTAGTTTTGTCTCTTCATGTTTCTCTTCCTCTTCTGAGTCATCTTTCATAGCAACAAATACAACTTCTATATCATCATCAGAATCAGATTCAGTTTCAATATCTTCGGCTATGTAACATACCTTTTTGCCTTTTTCATCTTGGTTGTCTCTATTGTTATGTCGGTAACCTCTATTGACTCTTCTCCCATAGCTTCCATCAGATCGGTCTTTGGATCTATCATCATCTTTCTTCTGAGGACATCTAGCAGTGATGTGACCGACTTCTTTACAATTAAAGCATGCTAAAGGTAGCTTGTCTCTATACCTTCCTTTACCTTTGGGAAATCTTTGGGCCATAAGTGCTTCAAGCTCATCAAGTTCATCATCAGTATTGTCATCACTATCACAATTCTTACCATTCCTGCTAGACTTTCCAATCTTCAGAGAAGACACGAAAGTGGATTCAACAGAAGGAACAACACTGTTATCAAAATTTTTTAATTCAAAGGTTGTAAGTTTACCAATCAGAGTGTCAAGAGTGAGGTTGGATGTAGCTCTTGTTTCATGAATTACAGAAATCCTGATTGCATAAACTGGTAGCAAAGTTATGAGAATCTTGCTTATCACTGTTTCATCATCAATTACTCCATTAGATGCTCTAATAGCATGTACCACCTCTTTGAGTCTATTTGAATATTGGACAATATTCTCACCTTCTTTCATTCTCATATCATCAAATCTGCCTCTCAGACTTTCAGCTCGGGCTCTTTTGACATTCAGATCTCCACTATATATTTGTGCTAATTTATCCCACATTCCTTTGGCAGTTGTGCATGTCTTGATATCTTCAAATTCAGCATCGGTATAGGCAGCAACAAGTTCCATCATAGTAACATTGTGTTCATGCTTATCCTTCAGTTGATCAACAGTTAGGGGACCAGTGGGTGGTTGCATGTAGCCATTTTTCATCAGATCTAGTGTTGAGTTCCCAATTCTAGATATGTGCAGCTTCATTCTACTTTGCCATATTGTGAAGTTCTCTTTATTCAATTTCAGTACTTCCCTCTTATACATCTTGAGACCTTTATGCTTAAGTCCTTAAAACTTTGTTCCAAGCAACCAGTGCTCTGATACCAATTGTTAGAATAACTGAGAGGGGGGTGAATCAGTTATCCAGTGTCCCAAAACAAAATGTATAATTGAAAACAATTTCTTCAATTTCTGCTCGTCAGTAAACAATAATAACTCTCACTGTCTATGCTTTTACCGATTACCAGTCTAATAGTTATAATAGTTTACTGATCAAATCTAACATGTAACATGCACAGTATGATAACAAACAAATATCACAATCAACACATAACACAAGAGATTTAACATGGAAACCCTGTAAAGGGAAAAACCACCTGGGATCGGCAACCCAAAATTGTTCACTCTTCTGAAGTGAGGTCAGTTAAGACCCAACCTTGTTAAAGGTTACAAACACACTGTCAGGTGTGACCTTGTTAGAGGATTTTAGACTAGAATTTATCATCCAACCAGCATTCACTATGGGTTTGACAGGATAACAATGTTCATTCTATGAATGATACATCATAAGACTTTCAGAGTCCACTCGGTGAAGAGATTTAGACTATATACAATGGTTAAATATGTAACAGTAAAATGACCTACCTTAATACAACTTCAATTGTAGATTACAGATCAATATTCAGTCCATACAAATCCTTTTGATCAATAATTCACTTTAGATTCAATACTGTATCAACTTATTATTCATCAGTAATAGCTCTCTTTAGCTCGGTAATTGTTCTGCAGCTCGGTTCTCACTAACTAGTATGATCAGAATGCATGAAACCTTGTTCACGCGATAATCCTGCAGCTTCTACTTCTTCCGGCTCTCCTCATAACTAAATTTTGTTCTCTTATATAGACGAGTAAATCATTTTCTTCTCCACCATCAAATTTTTTTGCTTAATCACATTCATAGATTTTGCCGCTTAAAACTTTCTCGGTACTTGTGTCAATAACACATTTCAATCTTCTCCATTAGATCTTCCTTGAATTTTTTCAGCCGTCAATCTGTGTAACAAACATTATTTGTTACCTCGATGTTATACTCTTTCCAGCTCATCAATCTTATTGGCTAAACTAATCATTTAATTCATTTTGTTCCGCTCGGTTAACAAAGTATGCGTCGGTGAACACTTCTTGGTTAATACTGCGATCGGTATACACTACACTCCGTTGGTGTATACTAGAAATGCTTCATTTACTGACAACACTACTTTGTGTCTTTCAACTCTATACTTCATTATAGATGAATGTGACATAATAAAGTCAATATCAACAAGTCATAGACTCATCAAAAAGTTACTCAATGTGTTCCTTATCCTCATCTGTCATGTACATCTTTCCTCATGTAGATTTCTTTGTTCTTTATCTCTTTCACCTCTCAGTATAGTAACTTACAAGATAAGTGTTGTCAAACTAGTTGACATCAATGACAACATAATACTGATTTAATCATATTACATATCTAATCAGCAACTCCTCAGTGATCTTGTAATCACAGATTCTTCAATCAGATTCCAAATCAGTTGTAGTCCAACAGATTATATTAAATTTAAATTAATTTTTAATAAATATTTAAATTAACATTTTCACAATAATAGTTTTATTTAATATGTTAATTAATTAATTTTAACCTGGTTTAGAACTTAATTTTAGAGGGGAAATATTTTAATTTATTAATTTATAATAATGGTCTTGCAAATAATGGATTAATTATTCAATGGGATTAAGTTTGGGTTTGACTAAGTCAGTTAACTCTAGATTTATGTTTGATATTTTATCATGTGTAGGCTGTTGACATGTTTGATAACCCCTCGCCATGATACCCCTCAATTGAATGTATACTTAACCTCTCTAAGTTTTCAACTATTATGTTAAGTCAACCTTAAACTTTAAACATTTATTAAAAATTAATAAAATTTAGTGTGTTTTGCCTATTAAAATTTGGGCATGACATGAGTATAGTCGGTAAAGCTTGACTGTAAGAAATTGTTTTGAGTGAGAAAATGGTAAGGTTAACCGAGTTGTGTACTCAACTGAACATTGGTCTTGTTAACCAAGCTGATGTATCTAATGGACATAACCAAGTGTATGATTGGTAATTGAGTTTTGGTTGGTGAAGCATTTAACGCAATACATTTATGTTGAAAAAGGTTTTTGGGTATAAATACACGTCAATCCAACTCAATTTTCACACTACATTCAAAGAGAGAACCAAAGAAAAAAAGAGTGAGATTTGAGAAGCCAGATTCTGAGTTATTACAGTGATTTGTGCATTTCATGGAGTATTTGAACGTCATACAGGAAAGTTTGGAGCGTAACTGAGTTATTTGAACATAGTTTTTACTAAGCCCTAATTTTTTATTAGCAATGGCATCCACTTCAAAAATAGTTCAATCAAAGGTTGATAAGAAGAAGAAGGTCACATTAATCAAAAGCACTACCTATGAAGAACCAAACAACAAGCTACATCCTAAGGTCGCATCACAGATCAATGAAAAAGACACATTTTCATCTATACCACCTAGGGTTTTATTGGTGAAAGATATTCAGTCTTACATTCACTGCAAGATCAGTGAGATTGGTGATTTCAAGCTACAATCCACTTATCGGGAGCTATGCATGGATGAGAAAATGAAGGATGCACAGAAACACCTAGAGGTTAAAGGTTTGACAAATGCGCTTCATTTCCTGAAGGAATTTAAAATGGAATGGATCAGGATTGTTTTGAGCTGAGTACATGATGGAAAAATGTGGTTAGATGAGCCACTAAAGATCACCAATGACGTGATTCACATGGTCACTAGATACCAGTATGTGACAAGGTGAAATCCCTAAGGAACCCATAGAAGAGAAAGATCGAGAAGTTAATTGGAGCTAAATGGGATGACAAAGGAATGATGATAAACATAATTAATGACCCTATGATTACATTTGGACCATATGTAATAGCATACTTGAGGTATTTCAATCTAGTAGACCGAATAGTGTTCCTTGCGGCGCTGTTGATATTGCTTACAAAATTGTGAAGAAAGATCTTTAGCTTGACCTAGCTGAGTTGATGTTGAGGCAACTAGAGGAGAATACAAGAAAAATCCAAGTTGCTAAATCCAACACCTGCAAGTTTGGATCCCTTTTGGTATTTATCTTTTTCTACTTGCAGAACTCATTTCCCTCAATCGGTGATGTATACAATGGGAGGTAAATAAGTTAGTTATTATTCAAATTGGTGAATTCATAAGAATTTTAGGCAATAATTTTGAGCCAACCATGGATGATTTCTTTGGAAAATTTAAGAATGGAATGCACAAGAGGAGCATAATTCCTATGCAGTCAATGGAGAAGTACAAAGATGACATATATTTATTAGTGGACACCGACTCCACTCTAAATGAGGCAATTGAATCGAGAACTTCATTTCTTCCACTGATGGACTATGAAATAGATATTGATCGAGCCACTAGGTCAATAAAGGAACTTCGTGCAGAGCCTAAGGATAAATGCGCAACAAGGTTTGGCACATATGAATAAGAAAAAAATAATAATAAAAATGGACTTAGTTGGAGTTAATTTGGGAAGTAAATCAAAGAAAATGGTAGGCACATTGGAAAAACAATTTGGAGAGGAAGGAGCAGAGAAGCCGGTTGAAGAGGCAACCAAGGAATAAAAACTAATCATTAATAGTGAAGATGAAGAAGAGACCGAGTCAGAAAAGGAAATCAGGGTAGAGCTAGAAAAGGTAATGAAAGGAAAGAGAAAATAGGTTGATACACCTACACAAGAAAGGACAAGGTCCTCTATAGGTGTTTCCCCACCTCAAAGAAGAGGAGTTGCAAAAATAACAAGGCCTACACCTACAAAGACATACCAGAAAAAGAGAGGTACTCAAGCTTCCACTAAGGTACCTAAAAAGAGATTAAAGTTAATAAGTAATAAAGATGATGTAGATTCTGATGAAAAATGCACTATTCAATTTAAAGTAGTAGTAAATAAATCACACTCTATTGATGAGATTGCACAGAGCATAAAACAAAAAGGAGGACTAGGTCATCCTAAAATGCATAGATATTCAACTATGAATAAAGAGGATCAAGATAAGTTGGAAGAGGAAATGATTAACATGATGATCGAATTCAAGAGATTTCCAATTTAATTTGCAAACAACATTCCACAAGAGTTGTATAATAAATTTTTAGCAAGGTGGACTTATGCTTTGAACACCGAGAAGAAAATGAGAGAAAGATCTCTAATTTTTGCAATGCCAAATTTATCTATTCAAGAGATTCAAGATGCCATGAAACAATATGAAAATAAATTTTTGATGAAAGGAAGGGAATTGAATATATTACTGAGAAAACTTCAAGAAGTTGATGAAGAAAGCAAGAAAATGTGGACTGAGATCCTACAATCAAAAGCTAAAGCCGAGCAAATTGCACTTGTAGTTATTAACAAGAAAAGTATAACCAGAAGAGGAAACGATGTAAAAATAGATGTTGATGATGTTACAACACAAAGGCCAGTTGAGGAGCCTATACACATCTCAGATACTAAGAAGCTAGAGGACAACACTTATGCCGAAGATTTTTATCCTTCTGCAAAAATTGAAAAAGAAGATACTCCAAAGATGTTAAAGATAAATGGGGACAAAGAAGTATTGATTGAAGATATCATAAAAGGGGACCCCAATGATGAAGCTAAGGAAGATGAAGATATCACTACTGCTACTGAGGATAAAGATGAAGATCAATCTACCTAGGTAGCTAAATAACTTGTACTGGGTAACTTACCTATTTTGGTTCAAACCATTGATATTGCTGCCAAGGAGAAAACTGAGGACACACCACCTGAGAAAAAATGGACACTATCGAAGAAAAGGGTGAGGAAGCAAAAAAAGAGACTAGAAACACAGAGGCAGATGATAAAGGAACTCAAGATGAGAACAAAGTAGATGATTCTACTACAGGCACAAGGCCACAAACCCTAAGACATCAGACTGAGGGAATTGCAAAGGGAAAGGACAAAGAAAAAAGTGTATCAACTGAGAAACAAAAGAAAAATCCAGAGCAAAAGGCTCTAGTTCCCTATGGTCAATTCCTAACCTCAAGATAACAAGAAAAGAAAAAGAAGAAGAAACATGGTAAAGGTCAGGTCACACTGGATGAAGTGATAGAGATACCTGCATGTGACCCAAGACAATTGGACCCCGAAGCTCTTAGGAGGTATGGATAACTCTGTACCCAAAAATCAGCTTAGGAGAAGTTGAGGCAAGAAAGTAGACAAAAAAAGGTGCTAGAGGATGTGAGAGAAATACTGATGCAAGTTGTCCTTGCTGTCAATGTTGATGAGAAAATTCCCATAATTGACCAAATTGTAGTACTTACCAAGCACATAAACTCTCCTACCATCGATGCAAAAAAGAATATTGAAGAAAGAGAAGAAACAAAGATTTAGTACAAGATCACAGAGAAGATCAACCAAGCAGTGGCAATTCACAAGGTGAAACTATCATAAACATTAACTGAAATAGAAGGTATTATAGAAAAGATCCTTACTATTTTGAAAAAGCTTTGCACTATAGATTCATTTACTATAGAAATAAATGAAAAATTGAAGAAGTTAGATAAAGACATATAGAAAAGTTTTGGAATCTTGATACCCAAACCCCATGCATTCAAAATGCATTATATAAAGGTTAAACATATACAGGGGTTAAGCATATACAGGGGTTAAGGAATAAATTGAGAAGAGAAGAGAAAAAAATAAAGGATCAAATAACTGAGCTAGAGGTTGAGTTATTACCACACATAGAGGTGATGAAAATGCATGTTAAGAAGGAAAAGGAATTAGTTTCCACCCCCCGAATTATTAGTTGTAGATCATATTTTTGATATGCGTGCCTAGGTAGGCCTAGACAAAATTGCACTAGAGAGTTTGATAGAGGAATGGGAAAACCTCTTGGCCAACCTTAAGAAAACCCATCAAAAAAATTTTGACAAGTGTGAATATACATTTTTGGAATTATTACCAAAAAGGGGGGAAAACTATATGTATATAGTATGTTTACCGAGACCATATAGATAGGGGGAGCCTACAAAATTTTTGAAGTATACAAGTTTGAAATTTTGGAAAGATTTTTTGATTATGGAATACATTTGTGTTTTTGTCACTAATACCAAAGGGGAAGAATGTTACACATAATTACATTATGAGTTGTCATTAGTGTCACACATATAGTCAGTAAAGGATGCAAATAGACTAGTCGGTCAAAACACCATGTATAGTAACCGAGCAAAGCACAAGGAAGAATGACAAGTTAACCGAGCATAGTCTTGATCAAGCACATACACAGAGCCAAATGATTACCCAACACACTGAGTACAATTATAAATGAGCATTCATATTTACTAAGCATCAACATTTTACCAAGATGGAGTTATAGTATATACCGAGTGATACAGGAATAATATAGAAGTTTGGTATGGCACAAAAAACAAGGTAAATGATTTATACCGAGATAGAAAATGGTTTACATAAATTGAGATAAAGATTTATTGTAGATGTGACAATTTATTGATTATGATCCCTATGTCATTTTGATTTAGGTCATTCATATGGATCGTAGATCTAAGTGTTTTCTAGATGATTCCATAACCCTAATTAGATTAAATCTTTATGATATAAGAATTGTTAAGATGTTATATTGCATCATGACATATGAGAAGTAGTCGCCTATAGGAGACATCTAAAGATCAGTCAGGGTTATGATATTAAGGTTTTGATAGAGTATTCAAGGAAAATATCAAAGGTAGACTAGAGGCTACCAAGAATTATTTTAAGGATAAATCTATCACGGAAAGGTGATATCAGTTAAAAGCTAAGCGGATCTAAAATTCAAAAAAGTAAGTTGATCCCAGATCAATTTATTGTTACTTTTTAACAATTCTAGCATACAAAATCTCTTAACAAAGTAGACCTAACCATCTTTTGTACAAATATCTTAACCAAGTGCACACTTAACAGTGTTTCTAAAATCCTCTAACAAGGTAGATCTTAAGAGGTCTTAAATGTTACTCCTAACAGGGTAAGATCATCAAAAGTGATCAAAATTGTAAGCCCTAACATGCAACTTTATTATTGCAGTAGTGAAGCTTTGTGGGTGTCATCCCCACTATAATTTTTACCTTCTAACAAGGCTTTATGTGATACCAAAATACATCTGTCAAGTGTATGAAGTTTCATGAATGTTTACATGTTAGATTAGAAGCATTTCATATTTTAGTTATGTTATGAATGAATGGAAATGATAATATGACAGTCGATTAATGAAAGACGTTGTTTTAAGGATTAAGATTAAAACATTTTTAGGGTTACTGATTCAACCCTCCCCTCTTAGTAACTCACCTTTCCATAATCCCAACATTTGCTTCCAAAAATTCTAAAATAATTTACTGTGGGAACATGACCATACCAAATTTCATAAGGAACCTTACTAGTACCATGTGTTATCTGAACTTGGTTCAATGTGTAGACTACAGTACTCATGACTTCTCTAGAGTACATTTGAGGTACTTTTCCTTACATCATCATAGCTCTTGCAATGTCAATAATAGATATGTTCCCTCACTTTACAATTCCATTCTATTGTGGTGTTCAGGGAGCTGACATCTCTCTTCTTATTCCATTCTCTTCACAATATGCATTAAATTCTCATGAATTAAATCATCCACCTCTATTTGATCTCAAACTTTTCAGCTTCAATCCTGTCTTAGTCTCAACCATAACTCTCAAGATCTTGAATTTGTCAAAAACTTTAGATTTTTATTTTAAAAATGTAACTGACATCATCCTTGAGTAATCATCAATGAATATTATAAAATGTTTGTCACCACAATAACTCCTAGTCCTAGTAGGACAACATTAAACTGTATGCACCAAATCTAATAGTCCATTTGAAGAAGATGTCTTTCTTTTAAAGGTAGATTTTTTTAATCTTTCCAAATTGACATTCCTTGCACATTGCATTATTAGGATTCAATAATCTAGGTAGATCTCTTACAAAATGTGTAGCACTTATATTCACAATGTTATCAAAGTTTACATGTAAAAGTCTCTTATGTCATAATCAAATGTCATCAATTCTAGCAATCCATCATTTATTCTTGGTGCTATTCAAATGAAAAAACATTACCTCTAGTCCTAGTACCTGATGCAATCTCATTTCCAGAGCTTTCTTTTATTGTACACTTTCCATCCTTGAATTCAAATATGTATCCTTTACTAACAAGTTGTCCAACACTCCAAAGATTATTCTTCAAACCTTCAACATATAGAACATGATCAGTATTATTATTACCATCTAGTGTAATTGAACCTCTTCCTTTGATAAAAAAAGGAGTGTTGTCACAAAACATGACAACACCACCATCATACCTTTCCAATTTCACAATTTTTTTCTAATCTCAAATCATATGATGTGAGAAACCACTCTCTATTGCCATTTTATCTTTTATTTCAACATGTGCAGCTAGGGATTTTTATTCATTCAAGAAGGTAGGATTCTCATCCCTAATAATATTAAAGACAATCTCATATTTACCCTTTTCATATGCATCATTAGTCACACCACTAGCAGTAGCTACAAAATGTTTCTTGTGATACTTATCCTGAAACTTTCTAGGATTATACTTTGGTACTCTCTCAGGACATATAGAAACAAAATGACCAATCTTATTGCAAGAAAAAAATTTCAAAGGTATATTCCCTTCATAATTACATGCACCCTTGGGTAATCTCTTTGCAATTAGGGATTCCATCTCTTCCATATTTCTTCCATCTTCCTCAATCTCTTCCCATTCCTTAACATATCTAGATCCAAGATTAGATGAACTTTATCCAAACTCATACTTTGGCTTATCCTTGGAAATAGTAGCTTTAAATGTGGATTCATACTTAGGAATATTTTCATGAAATCTAGTCATTTCAAAATAATATAACTTACAAACCAATGAATCCCTTGCTACTTTAGAAATGGTCCTAATTTCTTCAATTGCAACAACTTTGTTGTCACAAGAAGGAAATGATCTCAAAATTTTAGAAATAATCTCATCCTCATATATTTTTTCACCAACAATTATGATTCCACAAACAAGTTTGGTCACCTTCTGAACATAGGCTTGAATATTTTCATCTTCTCTCATCCTCAAGACTTCTAGCTTCCCTTTCATTCTCTACAACTTCTCTTGCTTCACAAGAGAGCACCCTTCATGCAATGCTTCCAATTTTATCCATATCTCATGTGCGGTCTCGAACTCCATGAAATTTATTGTTTTAACATCTGATAAGGCACTCAACAAGGCTTCCTTGGCTCTCATGTTATATCCAAGTTTTTTTCTTCTCATCAGCACTGGAAATGGCCAAATATGTAGGAGACTGGTAATATTTATTTGTATTTGGACAATACTCTTCTCCAAGGAATCTCAAGTGTGTAATCATATGGACCTTCCATATATCATAGTTTCCATCAAATCTCATACTATCCTTCTTAAAGGCTTCTATCCCAAATCACCTCAAGCGATGAAGCTTCAAAAAAATGATCTAGCTTTGATACCAATTGGTAGAAATAAGGTAGCACACACAATTGGGGGGTGAATCAATTGTGTCAAAAATAAAACTTATCAATAGTTATTTAGTTTATGTGAATATTAAACTAGAACTAAATCACAATCACAACAACACATAACATCATAATTTTTATGTGTAAACTCAATTAAGGGAGAAACCACAATGGGGATCAAACCCACTAGATGATATACTAGCACATATAACATTGTTAAGGTACAACAGGGTAATGCACATGCATTTAGGATCATTGCCTAGATTTCACTAATCATAAACAATTGAGGGAACCAAAACCAAATCAAAACAAGGACTACAACCCCAAATGGACTACAATCCACTAATGACAATAATCCACTAATTTATGAACTAACTAATAGCATGTCTATGCCAATACAAATCTAATGAAGTACAACTCTCTTCTGACTTAATTTTAGATTCCACTCATACCTCTTTGCACATCCACTAATTTATCTATATCTTCATCCTCTCTCACACTTTCACAATAACAAAGATTACATCTTTAAATACATTATATCAACATATTACAACAAGGTTGGCTAAAGACCTAATTAAAAAATTGATGCAGGAGCTTCCTAGGTGTAAGGGAAATCTTGCATCACCCAAAAATATTTCTGGTTTCTTTTCAATAAGGGCTATCTTGTGCAGAGCTACTATTTATGGAAAATTACTATTTTTAGTAAGTTGGTCATATGAGCTTGGAATGTTCTAATTTCACAAGTGGAGGTCCATCTTAGTCATATCAGTGTGTCAATTGAGTTTCATTGCCATATCATCTATATTGGTGAAGTTATAGAGGTTTTTGGGTACAAAATCTTTGAGCTCAATTTTAAAGGCCTTAGAGGCTCTGAATCACGAACGAACCCTAGTTGAATGGAGCTTACACGAGTCAAGAAATGTAGATTGGGTCCTTCCTTTTTTGAAAAGTGGTTATAATAGCCAAACAAAGCTATGGTTAAAAAGTTATGGCCTCCGAAAGTTGGGCTACCTAAAAATAAAGTTTGTAATTATTTTGAGCTGACCCTAATGTAAAATAAATAAAAATAAAATAATTCTAAAGGAGGTTGGCCTTAATGGCTAAATTTCTAGAACCTTCCTGGATGGTGGAAAATTGCCTATATAAGGAAGGCCTGTAGTGTTGTCTAGGTAGTTCTGGGCAGTTCTGAGTAGTGATTTGAGGCTTTGTCCTATAAAATATTGTAAGGAAAATGCACATGTAGCTTTGCATGTTGTAATTCTAAAATTTGTAATTCTTGTGGAGATAATAAGAAGCCCATTTTTTGTTCATGCAAACTTTTATTGTTTCTCTATTTCTTTTATGTGTTTGTGGTATTAAGGGTAGCACCCTTCATCAAGGAAGCCCATTTTCTATTTGTGCAAACTACTGTTATTTTTGGATTTCTGTTATGTTTTTTTGGTATTAAGGGGAGCACCCTTCATCAAGTGGTATAAGAATAGGAGTTCCTGAGTGTGTAGATGGATCATCGACTGATAGGCAGTTTGCACCAGGACCGTGGTTTGGGTTTTAGTGATAAGCATGAAAATGCCTCCACAAAGGGCGAAAGAGCCGAAGGTGTGTCACCTGAGGTTAGAGCCCTCCAGAGACAAGTGTGATAATTGTAAGAAGAGATTCACATAGGAATGAATCTTACAGTAAGAGATGAAAGCAAGGATGAAGCTGAAGAAGAAGGAAATTTTGATCAGGAAGGATAAGGCAAAATTGTGAACCAAGATGAAGAAAGGCTTTTTCAGGCCATTTCCAAGATTGGGAAAAGACCTAAGATTGAGGCTCCTACATTTTCCAAAAATCTTAACTTAGAGGATTTGATCGACTAGATCAATGAATTAAAATAATATTTTGAGTATGAAGATATCAAGGATCCTGATAGGGTCAAGTTTGTGAAGGCCAGACTTAAGGGTCATAAGAAAATCTGGTGCCAAGAGATTCAATTGGAGCGAAATAGAAGAGGAAAGGATAAAATCACAATATGGGATTAGATGGTGGATAAATTAAAGTGATAATTCATTCCTGTTGATTATGAGTTTGATCTAGTGAAGAAAATGTAAGGCTTGAAGCAAGCAAGGAGATCTATTTAGGAGTATACGGGGGAGTTCTATTGAATCCTCGTTAGAACAGGCCATGTAGAAGTTGATAAGGAGAAAGTTGTATGTTACCTTAATCGGTTGAGGCCAAGCATTCAAGAGGATTTGATTTTGGTCTAAATGAACAGTATTGAAGAGGCATACCAATTTTCCTTAAAAGTAGAGGAAAAGCTAAATAAGAAGTTTGAAAGCAAACAAAGCGGAAGAGGTCAAGGTAGAATATCTAGTGGTCATGGTGGAAGATCCAATGGATGATCTTATGGAGGCTGAAATAAAGATCAGAAAAAGAAGGATGAGGCCAATAGTAGTAAAAATTATAGAGGAAATAGTTTTAATCATTTCCAAGATCAGAATAATAGAGATCAGAGAGGAAGAGGAAGAGGACAAGAATCAGGAAGCTGAGGCTTCTGTGGAACATGTTTTCACTATGGAGAAGAAGGTCATAGGGCATTTGAATGTCCTCAAAGCCAAGGAAGTATAGATAGGAGAACTAAAGGCCAAGATAAAGTTGCACATGTGGATGAAGATGCCAAATCATCACATTCTAAAGATGTTGAAAGAGGAGAAGTCCTAGTTAATAGAAGAGTCCTACTGAGTGGTGAGAATGAACTTGAGAAAAGGAGTTTATTTTGAACTAGGTGCAAGTGTGAGGATAAGTGTTTTGATGTGATTATCGATAATGGATGCACTAATAATTTTTTGTCAGAAGAGATGGTCACAAAGTTGAATCTCAAGAGGCAGAAACACCCATGTCCATACCAGATCACTTAGGTGCAGGATGACCACAAGTTCATGGTCAATGAATAGTGACTAGTGAAGTTCAAGATTGGGGGTTACCATGATGAGGTACTATGTGATATCACACCCATAGATGCATGTCATATGTTATTGGGTAGGCCATGGTAGTTTGATAGGCATGTTGTACATGGTGGTCATGCAAATACCTATTCCCTGATTAATAATGGAGAGTGACATAAGCTAAAGACATTGAAAGAAATAAAATAAAAAGTATATAATGTTGCAAGAATATGTTTTTTTATGGAATAAAATTCTTAAAGGGTATGAGGCATGAACATATGTGATTTTCTTTTATTCCAAAATATGGTAAAGAGGAAGTAGAAGATGTACCTATAGAAGTTGTGGATTTGTTGAATTAGTTTCAAGATATTGTATCTGATAATGTGCCTGATGGATTACCACCTATAAGGAAGACCAATCATTAGATGGAATCAATTCCAGGAGCCAATTTTCCAAATAAAAAGTACACACAATGACACTAGCAAAAACTGAAGAGTTGAATAGACAAGTACATAAATTGTTACAGAAGGGGTTGATTCGAGAGAGTTCGATTCCATGTGTTTTACCAGAAGAATTAGCACCAAAAAAAGAATGGAGAATGGAGGATGTGTATAGATTCTAGGGATATCAACAAGATCACAATCAAGTATAGGTTTTCATTACCGCGGATGGATGATATTATGGATTGTTTGAGTGGAGCTATCTATTTCTCAAAGATAGATCTAAAGAGTGGATATCATCAGATTTAAATCAGAGAAGGAGATGAATGGAAGAATTTATTCAAGACAAAGGAAGGATTGTATGAGTGGTTAGTCATGCCCTTTGGGCTAACCAATGCACCGAGCACTTTCATGCGGTTCATGAGTGAGGTTTTGAAAGAATTTCTGGGTAAGTTTATCATTGTTTACCTAGATGATATTTTGATCTTCAGTAAGAAATTGAAGGAGCATATAATGCATATTCTTAGGGTGTTTGAGAAGTTAAAGGAAGATAAATTGTTGATTAACTTGAAGAAGTGCAGTTTTTTAAGAATGAGTTAGTGTATTTGGGATTTGTAGTTTCAACAGAAGGTCTAAAAATGGACCCAGAGAAAGTGAAGGCTATCCTCGAATGGTCTACTACAAGGAGTGCTACTGAGGTAAGATCTTGTCATGCTTTGGCTAGCTTTTTAAAAAAAATTATGAGGAGTTTTAGCATTATTTGTGGACCCTTGACTGAAACAATGAGAGGAGATAGGAAAGAGTTTAAGTGGACTATAGGGGCAGATAAGAGTTTTAAACTATTGAAACAAAAAGTTATAGAACAACCTATTTTAGCACTTCCAGATTCTAATAAGGTGTTCCAAGTAGACTATGATGCTAGTGGTATTGCAATAGGAGTTTTTTTGAGACAAGAAGGTAAACCTGTTAATTATTTCAGTGAGAAGTTAAATGATGCCAAGAGAAAATATTTTATTTATGATCAAGAATTTTATGCTATAGTTCAGACATTGCAAAAGCAGAGACACTATCTTCTTCCTAATGAGTTTGTTTTGTATACTGATCATCAATCTTTTCAATAGTTGAATAGTCAAGGAAAGTTGAATCAGAGACATTTGAAATGGGTTGAGTTTTTGCATAGTTACACATTTGTTTTGAAACACATAAGTGGAAAGTCTAACAGGGTTGCATATGCTCTTAGCAGAAGTGTTGATATTTTGTAGCTTCAGTGGGATAAACATTATGAGTCAATACTAGTGAAGACATGTATATATATATTTAGTATATATGAAATGTATATATATACTTAAATATATATATATATATATAGATAAATATTATTATTATGTAAATATTAGAGAAATTAATATAATACTCAAGAGATATTATATATATGTGTGTGTGTGTGTGTGTGTGTATGTATATATATAATCATAATTATCATTACATTAATTACATAATAATGAATAGACATGTCCCACGAAGGGACATGCCTCTTCTTGGCTCATTCTTAATATAAATGCAAGAGATTGTTGAATTTGGAAAACACATACAATCAGATAGTGCTATTACATTTGCAATGATCCTAAAAAAAATCTTAACATGGTATCAGAGCCAAGTTGAAAATGTAAGAGAGTAGTTTGTTGATGGTGAATGTGTGACTGTATCATAAAATATAGTCTTAGTACAAGGACCATATCTCACAAATGCACTGTTGGATTTTGTTTAATTTTTTATATGTCGGTGATAAAAAAAATTTAGAAGAATCTCACAGGAGTGATTAGAGATTAAATTTCAAGTTCAAAAGTTATGACCGACTGTGTACAGGTCTATGCAAAAATCTGTAAAAGAGTGAGGTTCCTTCTTTAAAATCCTAACCTCTTGAAGGAAGATCTAATCATATTGAAGGTTGGAATATTGTATAGAACCTTTGGATATTCAAGATAGGTCATGTGAATAATTGTGGTAATGTTCAAGAACGGCAACATCATTTTGTGAATTTGCATGATATTTTCTATATGGCCTCACTTAAAAAAATAAAATACTTGAAATTTATAAAAGATAAGTATTCCATGTTTTATTAATGCACATAATTATTTTTTAAGTTTTTAATTGATGTTATACTATTGGTTAGTAAAATCTTGTATGCTTCTGTCATTGGTATTTTCGATCGAGATAGTTTAGTGAGCTATTTGTAATCTCTCTCTGACATACCTTCAGGATGGAAGCACAAGAAAGTTGCATTCAAGGGAGAAAGAACTTAATGCTTTCAAATGAATTGATGATTAAAACTAGATTCAGAGGGAGTTTGACATTTCAAAAGAAGATAAGAGGTTGATAAAAGAACTTGATCTTCAGAGGGAGCAGATAAAGGCTATGGTTAAATCAACTTTTGA
>BSBK01004664.1:620000-670000 GCA_027943335.1 Chamaecyparis obtusa
CACAGAGCTCAGTTCAGAAGAGTGAAAATTTGATAGCATGTTACTGGTGGTTTTTCCCAAATTGGGTTTCCATGTTAAATCATGGTGTCATACTTGTGTGAATGTTATTTGATGTGTTTTATAGTTAATAGTTTTATATTATGTAATTTGATTACTTTTGGACAATGCATTGCAAGTTTATGTTACTGATTATATTCTATAAAGACCATGTGGATTGTTGAATAGATATGATTTGGTTGAAGTGTTTAAAAATTCAATTGGTACATCTGAACCTGAGGATAACTGATTCACCCCTATAGGTTATTCTAAAATTATTCTAACAATTGGTATCAGAGCTTGTGGTTCTTGTAAAGAAAATTTTGAAGGTAGTTGAAGCTAAAGATCAAGATGTACAAAAAGGAGGTACCAAAGATGAACAATGAGAACTTCCCTACATGGAAAATTTTGATGAAGTTACACCTATAAGCTAGAATTGGTGATGCAACAAAATGCTATGTGGAACATGAATACATAAAAACATCGACACATTTGACAACCGAACAGATAAAGGAAAAGCAAGAACACAATCAGGAAATGTTGGAGATTGCATCAGCTCTAAGTTATCCCAAATTTGAAGACATCAAGGATTGTACCAATGGAAATAAAATGTGGGACACACTGACAACTATCTATGGTGGAGACACAAATATACTAAGAGCCAAATATGAAAGCTTGAGAGGTAAGTTTGAAGAAATGAGAATGTTAGAAGGTGAAACTATTGTTCAATATTGTGCCAGAGTTAAAGAGGTAGTGAATGCTATTAGAGGAGCTAATGGAAATATTGATGATAAAACTATTATTAGAAAGGTTTTGAGAACCCTACTTCCTATTTATGCTATTAGAGTTTCTACAATACAAGAATTGAGATGTGCTCCTGGTAATAACTTAACTTTAGAAGGTCTTGTTGGTAGACTTACTACTTTTGAATTGTCAAATTTTGATAATTTCACTACTCATAATATTGAATCTGCATTCAAATCTCAATTGGTTCTTCAAAATTTTAAGGAAGAAAAAGAAAGATGTGTGAACAATGAAAGTGATACTTCTGATGATGATCTTTATGATCTTGAGGAACTTATGGCTAGAAGACTACTGAGAGGAAAAGGAAAATTCAAAGGTAAACTTCCTATAATCTACTTCTCATGTAATAAAGTTGGTCATATTGCAACAAGATACCCTGACAAGAATGACAAGGATAAAGGTAAGAAATCTTGTTATATTACTGAAGAAGAAATTGACAGTGAATCTGATGAGTTTGATGATCATGATGTAGAAGTTGTTTATGTTGCTATGAAAGATGATTTTGATGAAAATGAGAAAACTAAAATTATTTCATATGTGAGTAAAGGTGATAGATGGATAATTGATAGTGGTTTCTCACATCATATGACTGGTGATAAAAGTAAGTTTGAAACCTTATATCATTACAAAAGTAGTAGTGTTAAGTTTAGTAATGATGCACCATGTCTTGTGAAAGTAAAAGGATCAATAAGATTGGCTAATAAGATCAGATGTGACAATGCTTATTGGGTTGAAGGACTTAACTATAATTTGTTGAGTGTTGCACAAATAAAAAAAGGCTAAGATGTTTGATGCCACTAGTGAACTAATTGGAAGTGGAGAACATACAAGAGGTAATTTATTCTATCTAGACCTATCTGATGATACATGTTTATTTTCATAATTTGATGATGTATGGTTATGACATAAGAGGTTGTGTCATGTGAACTTTGATAATTTGGTAAGCATTAGTAAGATGAAAAGAGTGAGAGGATTAACAAGATTGAAGAAACATGATAATGTGATGTGTAAGCAATGTCAATTGGGAAAAATGACAAAGTCCAGTTTCAAGAGAAAAACATATACTTTAATGATATTTTGGAATTGGTTCATACTGACCTTTGTGGACCTATTACTGTGCAAAGAAACTGTGGTGACAAATACTTTATTCTTTGTTGATGATTATTCTAAAATGATGACTATGATGTTTCTTAAAAAAAATATGATGCCTTTCAGTTGTTTAAGTGGTATTTGGAAAAAGTTGAGAAAGAAACAGGTAAAAGATTGAAATGTCTGAAATCTGACAGAGGAGAGTTCATATCTAATGAGTTCAACATATTTTGTAATGATAGAAGAATTAAGAGGCAGATGTCTACACCAAGGACCCCTCCATAGAATGGTATAGAAGAAAGAAGAAATAGATCAATCATGGATTGTGCTAGAACATTGGTGATAGAGAAAAATGTTGCACAAAAATACTGGAGAGAAGTTGTAAGTACAAGTGTTTATACCTTGAACCAAGTACAAGTCAATAAAGGTACAAATACTACACCTTTTGATTTATGACATGGTTATGCACCTAATGTGAAATACTTTAAAGTCTTTGGAAGTAAATGTTATATACTGAAGGACAATAGGAATAGAAAACTTGATGCTAAAAGTGATGAAGGCATATTCCTAGGTTATTCCACTAAGAGAAAATCTTATAAGTGTTTGAATTCTAACACTAACAAAGTTGTGGAAAGTGAAAATGTTAGAGTTGATGAATATGCAGAAAAGAATGAAATTGAATGCAAGCAAGAACTTGAAGATTACATATCATTTGTATACATGTAAGAAGGAGAGGCCAAAAATTTATCTGGAATAAAGAACAAAGCTTCTGAGCATCAACAAGAACCTACCAAGTCATAACAAGAAGATGCCTAACATCAGGAGGAAACTGCAAAGAAATCAAAAGAGGAAGCAGAGATACAAAATGAACCTGAAATGGATTTACATGATGAACCTGAAGATCAAAAACAAGAAGAAAGATGACCAGATCCTACATTAGTACAATATGTGAGAAGACATCATAAGCTAGATCAAATCATTGGAGCAAAATATTCTGGAGTCACGACAAGAAGTAAGTTGAAAAATCAAACATGCTTGTTATGTGAATTTGAGCCTAAATCAATGAAAGATTCTTTGGAGAATGAAGATTTGATTCAAGCCATGAATGAAGAAATTGAGCAAATAGAAAAGAACAAAACCTAGACACTAGTTCCTAGACCAAAGGACAAGAATGTTATTGGAACCACGTGGGTGTTCAGAAATAAGTTGAATGAACATGGAGAAGTCACAAGGAAAAAAGATAGATTGGTATGCAAAGGATATGCACAAGAAGAAGGCATTGACTATGGGGAGACATTTTCCCCAGTTGCTAGATTGGAAGGAGTTAGAACTCTACTTGCATATGTAGCTTACAATGGATTCAAAGTGTATCATATAGATGTCAAATCTGCATTTTTGAATGGACTACTACAAGAAGAAGTATACATTGAACAACTAGAAAGATTTGTTGATCCAAGCAAGAGGAACATGGTTTGTAAGCTACACAAAGCATTGTATGGATTGAAACAAGCCCCTACAACATGGTATGAGAGATTTCACAATTACTTGGTCAAAATTGGATTTGCAAGAACAAATGACAACAACAATCTATACTTGAAGACTTAAAAAGGTAAAGGGATATTGTTAGCTGAAATATTTGTTGATGATATCATATTTGGAGGACAAGATGCACTATGCCAAAAAATTGCAAATGAGATGCAAACTGAATTTGAGATGTCTATGTTTGGAGAGATCAAATTTTTTGTTGGTTTGCAAGTTTATCGGATGAAGAAAGGTATCTACATTACACATTCTAAGTATATCAAGGAGATGCTAAAAACCTTTGGCATAGAGGACTCTAGACCAGTAAGTACACCCATTTCTATTGGATAGAAACTATCAAAGAATGATGATACAACAAAAGTAAATCAAACCTTGTATAGGTCAATAATTGGAAAGCTACAATATGTTGTTCACAATAGACCAGATATTGCATTAGCAGTCAAGATTTTTGCAATGTTTTTTGCAAATCCTAAGGAGAATTACATGATGGAAGTAAAAAGGATATTGAGATATCTAAAAGGAATAGAGGATTATGATGAACTACAACTGATTGAGAACCTGATTGATGAACTACAAGTGATTAGAGATCATCGAGCACTGAATTGATATGTAAGATAATTGAATCTGTCATTATGTTCTCATTGATGTCAACTAGTTTTGATAGTACTTATCATGGTAGTTGCAAATATCTATACATCTGTAAAAGAGGAGAAAAGATGAAGAACTAAGATATCTACATGGAGGAAGATAGATATGACAGATGAGGATAAGGAATAATCTTGGTAACTTATTGATGAGTCTATGACTTCATATTGTTGACTTGATTATGTTACAATAATCTGTTATGAAGATAGAAGCAAAATGTTATGAATTAGTGTGGTCAATTAATGAAGCATTCAATTATACACCGAGCCAGTGTAGTGTATATTGAGTGACAGTATCAACTGAGCCTATATTCACCGACACATTTCTTTGTCAACCGAGTATGGACAAAAGAACTAAATGATTAAATTAGTCGATAGAAATTGATGAGCTGTAAAGTGTATGATTACAAGGTGGAAAGGTAAAGTTTTTTATGAGATCAATGAATAATAAAATTTGAAGAAGATCTAAAGGATGGAATTGAAACAATTCTTTGACACATCTACCAAGGAAGGTTTAAGCGGCAAAATCAACGAAGGAGATTAAGAGGTAAAATTTGATGGATGAAAAGAAAATAGTTTACTTGTGTATATAAGAGACTAGGGTTTCATTGTGAAAAGGATGCCGGAAGAAGGAGACTAAAAATATATCACATGAACACAACTTCATGCATGCCTGATCAGACTGGTTGAAGAAGAACCAAACTGCAGAACAATACTGAGTGTAAGAGAGCTTTACCGAGGGACACTAAGTTATTGAATGTTGATGAATTGAATAGAAATATTGATCAGAGGATTTTATGGGCTTAAAATAGATCTGAACATCTGCAAAATCAAGTTATATTGTAATCAGATCACCTACTGTTTTAGTTTAACCATTGTAACAGAATAAATCTCTTAACCGAGTGGACTTGAAAGTCTTATTATGTCATTCATAGAATGTACATTGTTATTCTGTCAACCCCATAGTGAATGTTGGTTGGATGATAACTGTTAGTGTTAAATCCTCTAACAAGGTCACACCTTACAGTGTGTTTTGTAACCTTTAACAGGGTTGGCTCTTCACTGAGCTCACTTTAGAAGAGTGAAAATATTTTGGGTTACCAGTCCCAGGTGGTTTTTCGCTTTACAGGGTTTCCACGTTAAATCTTTGTGTTATGTGTTTATGTGGTGATTGATTTGTTGTCATACTTTACATATTGCATATTTGATTTGGTTGGTAATCATTATGAGCAATTAACTGGTAATCGGTAAAGACACATACAATTTAGTATTCTTGTTTTACCAAGCTGTAGAATTAGCTGAATTTGTTTTAAATGATACATTTTGTATTTGAGTCTGTGGATAACTGATTTAGCCCCCTCTTAGTTATTCTAACAATTGGTATCAGAGCATATTGGTTACTTGGAATGGAGTTTTAAGGACTTCAGTAGAAAGATCACAAAATGTATAAGAGGGAAGTGCCAAAGCTGAATAAGAACAACTTTACAATATGGCAAAGCCGAATGAGACTTCATATATCTAGGATTGGGAATTCTACCCTCACCCTATTGGATAATGGATACTTAGAACCACCTATAGGACCTTTGACTCTTGATCAATTGAGAGATAGACATGAGAATAATATTACTATGATGGAGATTTTTGCTGCTCTATCAGATGCCAAATTTGAAGATGTCTAGGATTGCCTTACCTCAAAGGAAATGTGGGATAAACTTACTCAAGTTTATAGTGGTGATGCAAATGTCAAGAGAGCCAAAGCTGAAAATTTAAGAGGGAGATTCGATGATATGAAAATGAAAGAAGGAGAAAATATAGTGCAATATGCAAACTGAATAAAGGAGGTAGTTAATGCTATGAGAGGATCTGGTGGTATCATTGATGAAGATACAGTGGTAAGAAAAATTCTAAGGATTTTATTGCCTGTTTATGCAATTAGAATATCTACAATACATGAAATGAGGTCAACACTTAATAGTACTCTCACTCTTGATAATCTGATTGGTAAGCTAACAAATTTTGAGTTAAATAACTTTGATAATAGTGTTGTACCATCTGTTGAGTCTACTTTCATGACTTCTCTTAAGATCAGTAAGTCTAGCAGTAGAAGTAATAATGATGATAATGACAGTAACACTGATGATGAGCTTGAAGCTCTTATGGCCTAGAGGTTACCTAAAGGTAAAGGTAGATATAGGGGTAAATTACCTTTAGCATGTTTTAAATGCAAAGAAGTTGGTCATATTGTTGCTAGATGCCCAAACAGGAAAGAAGATGATAGAAACAAAGATCGATCTGGTGAAGGAAAATATGGGAGGAGAAACAACAGAAGTTACCAACACTACAAAAAAGATAACCGAGACAACAATGATAAAGGCAAAAAGGTATGTTACATTGCTAAAGAGAATGATATCGAGACCGACATAGATGATGATGTTGAAGTAGTATTTGTTGCGATGAAGGATGATTCTGAGGAAGAAGAAAGGTATGTAGAGACAACACTCATTTCTAAAGTTAATAAAAATGATACATGGATCATTGATAGTGGCTGAACCCATCACATGACTGGTGATGAAGAAAAATTTGATCATCTTAAGCAATATAATGGAGGATCTGTAAAAATGGGTAGTGATACACCATGTATGGTTAGAGGAAAGGGATCTTTACTGATAAATGATAAAACCAAATGTGATAATGCTTATTGGGTAGAAGGACTAAATTACAACTTGCTAAGTGTGGCACAACTTAACAAATTAGGTCACCAAGTAGCTTTTGAGATCAAGAAGGTAAAGATATTTGATGATGAAGGAAAACTTGTTGGAAGAGGAGCACAAACCAAAGGTAACTTGTTTTATCTTGACAATGATAAGTCTTCCTGTTTAATGATGAAAAATGAGGATGCATGGGTATGACATAAAATGTTATGTCATGTAAACTTTGATAACATGATTAAAATTAGTAGAAAGAAAAAGGTTAGAGGTTTGCCTAGCCTAGCAAAGCCAGATCATGTTATGTGTCATGAATGTCAAAAGGGTAAAATCACAAAGTCTAGTTTTAAGAGTAAAGACTATTCAACAAAGAGAATTTTGGAACTAGTTCACACTGACCTATGTGGTCCCATGAGAACACAGAGTTACTACGGAGATAGATATTTCAGTCTATTTGTTGATGATTACACTAGATTGATGACTGTAATGTTTTTAAAAGAGAAATCTGAGGCATTTAAGATGTTTAAATGGTATAAAGAAAAAGTAGAGAAAGAAACTGGGAAAGAACTGAAATGCTTGAGATATGATAGAGGTGGTGAATTTATTTCTGATGAATTTACTAACTATTGTAATGATCATGGTATAAAAAGATAGGTTTCTACCCCGAGAACACCTCAGCAGAATGAGATTGCTAAAAGGAAGAATAGATCAATTGTTGATTGTGCAAGGACACTGATGTTACAAAAGAATGTTTCTCAGACATACTAGAGAGAAGCAGTCAGCATGATTGTATATGTTCTAAACTAAGTACAATTGAAGAAGGACACAAACAAAACACCCTACGAGTTATGGTTTGGTCACAAACCTACTGTAAGTTACTTCAAAATTTTTGGTATAAAATGTTTTATTATGAAAGATGAAAGAAATGGAAAGTTTGAATCTAAAGGGGATGAAGGGATATTTCTTGGATATTCCACTAAAATCAAAGCTTACAAGTGTCTGAATAAAGTTACTAATAAAATGATTGAAAGTTGCAATGTTAGAGTTGATGAATTTGATGATAAAAATGGTGAAGAAAGCACTAGGGAGCCAGAAGACTATGGTAGATTCACTTACATTGAACAATCGGAGTACCTACTGAAGCCACAAACTGTGTCAACTAGGTGTCAGGAAAATAACACCGAGGAATAGCAAAGAGAAACTGACGATCAGGAAGGAGCTACCAAGCAAGCAAATGAACCTGAACAGGATGAAGAACAAAGAAGAGATCAAGTACTGGCTAGATTTTTCAGAAGACATCATTCTGAGAAGCAAATCATTGGAGACAAGAAAGTTGACATGCTGACAAGAAGTAAGTTAAGACAAGGTACATGCTTAGTTTGTGAGTTTGAACCAAAAAATGTTAAGGTTGCATTAGATAATGATGAATGGGTAAATGCAATGAATGAAGAGATAGAATAGATAGAGAAAAACAAGACATGGACGTTAGTACCTAGACCAAAAGATAAGAATGTTATTGGTACTAAATGGATTTTCAGGAATAAGCTGAATGAGAATGGAGAGGTAACAAGGAACAAAGTTAGACATGTATGCAAGGGATATGCATAGGAGGAGGGTATAGATTATGGTGAAACTTTTGTACCTATTGCTAGACTAGAGGGAGTCTGAATGTTACTTGCATATGCAACATATAAGAAGTTTAAAGTCTATCAAATGGATGTTAAGTCTTCTTTTCTGAATGGGATACTAGAAGAGGAGGTATACATATAACAATGAGAAGGGTTTGTTGATCCAGACAAGAAATACATGGTATGTAGACTACATAAAGCTCTATATGGTTTAAAGCAAGCACCTAGAGCTTGGTATGAAAGGCTGCATACTTATTTGTTAAGTATTGGTTTTGTTAGAACTAGTGAAAACAACAATTTGTATATGAAAGGAGAGTCTAATGACACTATTTTGATTGTTGAAATATTTATGGATGATATTATTTTTGGAGGACAAGATCATATCTATAAATTATTTGCTGATGAGATGAGAAAATAATTTGAAATGTCTATGTTTGGAGAGATTAAGTTCTTTTTAGGCCTGCAAGTTATTCAAGAGAATGATGGAATTTTAATCACCCAATCAAAGTATATAAAGGAAGTACTAAGAACATTTGGCATGGAAGATGCTAAACCAATTGGAACACTGATGGTCACAGGCTACAAACTGACTAAAGATGATGAATCCACATAGGTAAACTAGACATTGTACCAATCTATGATTGGTAAGTTGATGTATGTAGTACATAGTAGACCAAATATTGCACATGCTGTGGGAATTGTTGCTAGATTTTCTGCAAATCCTAAGGAGTCACACATCATTGCAACAAAAAGAATCTTAAGATACCTAAAGAAAATAGAGGACTATGGATTATGGTATCCTAAGGAAGGCCAGTTTGAACTAAGAGTCTACACCGACGTAGATTGGGCTAGAAATATAGATGACAGAAAGAGTACCACCAGAGGAGCATTTTTCTTTGGTGAAAGACTTGTTACTTGGACAAGTAAGAAATAACCTTGTATTTCTTAGTCTACTTCCGAAGCAGAATATGTTTCTGCTACTACAAATTGTTCAAACATTACTTACATCAAGAAAGTGTTGGAAGGGATGAATGAGGTAATCACTGAGATAGTGATTATATATTGTGACAACACAAGTGCAATAAAAAATTATAAGAATCATGTAATGCACTCAAAGACCAAACACATTTCTATTAAGTATGACTACTTAAGAGAAAAAGTATAGGAGAAGAAAGTTAAACTAGAATATGTTACATCAAAAGAGAAACTTGCTGACATATTTACCAAGCCTCTACCAAAGGAAACTTTTGAATACTTGAGGAATAGACTTGGGTTCCATCCCATATCTACTAGTCACTAATGTGATCTGGAGGTTGCATCAGCCTAATCTTATCAGAAGATCACTCATGTTGATGCAACATAGTTCACACTTTAGATTCTATCTAAGGTTGTGAAAGATTTCAGGATCAACTATCTGCATATCAGTATACCGAGATACATTGTATGCATCAGAAAATAGAGAGCACATGGCTAATACAAAGCTATATGTTTATGTGTTTCTTTGGAATTGTTTTGATTATGTAAAATCAGGATTTGAAAGGACCCGGGGATAACAACCCAACTAGATTCCTTGTTTCTAAAAATCCTATCATTCATTTCTTTCCAAACCCCCCGACACATGTAGGGAAGAAAGAAGCTCCATATAGACAATAAAAGGTTTTTATTAGTACGAGGCTTCCAAGAAGTGAAAAGATCCTTAATATCCTATGGAAAAACCCAATCCATATTCATCAAATCTAGAAATTTCTCCCATATTTTTCTAGCAAAGGAACAATGAATAGCCATATGATTAATGTTCTCCTCATCACTCTTGCAAAGACAACAACTATTGGTAACATATAAGCCCCTATTCCTTAGATTGTCAATAGTTAAGATTTTATCCTGCAATAAGATCCAGAAAAACACATTAATTTTAGGTGTTAAACCTTTGAACCAAGCATTGGCCCAACATGGTTTTGGGCTATCTTCAAAATTTTTCATGTAAAAAGAAGAGACCGAGAAGGAGCCATTAGAATTATATCTCTAGATTAAAGTATCCTCTTCATTAATGAGAAAGACAACATTCCAAATTTTATTCAGGCTTCTAAGAGAGGGATCCACCCTAGCCAAATTAGTCCAATTATCCCCCTCCTAGTAGTCAGCCACATGAGATCCAAAAACCTATTTGCATTGCATCATCTTTTCTTTCCAGCTTGAATCAACATTGAGAGGGTGATCAAGAATTCATACATCTTCCCCAAAAAGAATAGTATTACCATTTCCCACCTTCCATTTGATACCCTTCTTGATCAAATCCTTCCTTTTGAAAGCATTATTCCAAATGCTAGAACCTCCTTGAACAATTTCTTGATTCAATTTTTTTTTGAAATCACTCCTGTCCCTATTATATTTATTGTGCCATATGGTACTCCATTCTCCTGAGGTATTGAACAGTCTCCAAAGAAGTTTATCCATAAGAAATTCATTCATACTTCTTATATTATGGAGGCCAAGGCCCCCTTTCCTAACATGTTTACAAACCTTCTCCCAAGCAATGAGAGCCATTCTTTTTTTATGTTCCACTCCAGACCAAAGGAAGTTCTTTTGGATTTTCTCTATACTTTTAGAAAACTTCCTAGGGATTTTAAAAATACTTAAATCATAGAGAGGGATGCTTTGGAGAGTAGCTTTAAGCACCAAAATCTTACTAGCCTAGCTCATAAGAGCACCCTTCCAACCAGCTAAACTCTTATGAAATTTATCAATCATATCTCTCCAAAAAGAATCAGGAGGATCAAGGCACAACAACAAGCCTAAGTAGGATCCTGGGAGACAACCCACCTCACATCCCAACACTCTTTTTATCCTTTCTTGTCTTCTTTTAGGAACATTAAAGAAGAAGATATAGCTCTTATTCCAATTTATAATCAAACTAATAGCAACAACATAGTTATCAAGGGCCTTTTTTTATAGTTTTTCCATTTTTTTTATAGAGGCCTCCCCCATGGTAGTGGAGTCATCCAAAAACTACTAATGGGAGAAAATCAACACCTTAGAAGAAGGTTTCAGTCCTATAAACTCACCTTTGTTGACCAACTTGCCAATGTATCTACCCAAACATTCTGCCATAATAATGAACAAAATTGGAGATAAAGGATCCCCTTGTCTAAGACCTCTCAAAGACTTGAAGAAGGGAGTAAGGGATCCATTCACAAGCACTGAGAAAGTAGCAAAGGAAACCAAACAATGGATAAGATCTCTACTTATTGAAACCAAAAACCTCTAAAGTAGCCTTCAAAAAATCCCAATCAACCCTATCATAGGCTTTGGACAAGTCTAACGTCAGCAAAACACCTTCCTTCTTAGACATAGTCAAGGACTGTATGTTTTCATGGATATAAATGATTGAGTCTAGAATTTGCCTGCCAGGGACAAATCCATTCTACTGTCTAGAAATCAGGGAAGGAAGAAAAAGAAGAATCCTAGAAGTAAGGACTTTTGAAATAATCTTGTACACCGAGTTACACAAACTTATAGGTCTGAACTGATCCAGACTATCAACCCCCACTTTCTTTGGAATCAAATCTATAAAGGTACCATTTAGTTCCTTAAGAATCCTTCTAGAACCAAAAAACTCTTTAACCACATTAACAACATCATCTTTCACAATCCTCCAATACTTGTGAAAGAAAAAGAGAGGGTATCCATCAAGGCCAAGGGCTTTATCTCCTTCAAAGGAGAAAACCACCTTATGAATCTCTTCTGTAGAAGGGATAGTAGTGATATATCTATTGTGTTCTTCATTCAAAATTCAGGGGATACCATCCAACAACTCCTTTTGGCATTCCTCATTTAGATTCTTAGCTTTCTTTAAGAGCTCCCCAAAGAACTTAATAGCTTCTCCCCTGAAATCATCCTCTTTTTCACTAATGGTATCATTAATATTAAGTTTGAAAATTTTGTTTCCCATTCTGTGTTTCACTGTGGTCATGAAAAAATAGTTTGAATTTATGCCCCCTTCCTTCAAAAAGATCTTTCTAGACCTTTGTCTCCAAAAACATTCTTCTTTTGAGATAATATCATGGTACTCCACAAGTTTATTATCTTCCTCATCCTTAGTAATAAAACTATACCCATCTTTCTGAATACTATCCTGAATTTCTTTCTGCTCCTCTTCTATTTTCCTTTTGTTAGTAAAGATATTCCCAAAAGTCTCTTTGTTCCAATTTTTAATATTTTCCTTCACATTTTTAAGTTTCTTAGCTATTTTGAACAAAGTTGTTCCTTTAATCCTAATACTCCAACACTCCTCAATATGTTTTTCTAGATTAGGATGAATAGTCCACATTTTCTCAAAATGAAAGGGGAAGTTCCTTTTCAACTCATTAGGCTCTGCAATAATGGTGATCGGATAGTGATCAGAACCAGCTCTAATATAAGCCGATAAGGTGCAAGAATAACTATTGAACCGCTTACTACTTGCAAGCACCCTGTCAAGTTTGACCTGAATAAGCTCATTATTGGATCTCCTATTTGTCCATGTATAGTTGATCCCTTGCAAATCAATGTCATGTAATTCTTGGCCATCAATGAAGTCCATAAGATCAATTTTGTTGTCTAGATTGGGTTGACTTCCACCAAGTTTATCATTTTCCTTTAAAGGAGTATTAAAGTCCCCCATAATAATCCATCCTTCCTCTACAAAATCACTCCTTTTCCTAGCAACATCCCTCCAAAAATATTTCCTCCCCCATCTAGTATTGGGAGCATAGATATTAGTCAAAACCCAAGAAGTGTCATCCTTAATGTGCCAAAATCTGATATAAGCCACATTAATTCCTTGGGAAATCACCTCCCCTCTAATTAAATTACAGTTCTAGATTTTCACAATACCCCCTGAAGCCTCATCTACATCGCCACCAAGGGACATGTCATTGCTAAAAAACTGGAGTTTCTCAACTTTGTCCTTAGATATCTTAGTCTCCTGAAGAAGTACAATATCTGGCTTGTTATCTCTAATCATGTTTTTAACCATGTATTGCTTATGAGGATTATTTAATCCTTAAACATTCCAAGAAATAATCTTCATTTCTTATGGAATGATCCGGACTCTAGGATGGTTTTTTGACTACCATCCACTATGCTCCTACTAGTCTCAAGGGCTCTCCTTTTTTGGTTTGAGGGCCTTTTGGGGGAGACATGAGTAGCCCCCATATCTCCATTTTTGTTACTTCTAGTGCTTCTAAGAATCGTTGAAGCATTCTTCATTTTCTTCAGCAAACCTTCTTTGTTTTTATTATTTTTAACTGTATTTTTGTTCTTCACATTTGCCCATCCCTCTTCAGTAAAGACATCACACCCCAACATAGTAGCATCAATATCCTCCTCATCTCCCCACTTTGTTTCTTTGGCATTGTTGTCAAAGGGAGAGATAAAGAATATGACAAACCGAGAGATCACTGGAACATCTATCTAAGGGAGAGACAAGCTGAGAAAGTCAGGGAGAGTTTTGAACATTTGTTGTTGAGAATAGAAGGAATCTGAGAATTGGAATGATCATATATGTAGAGGAAAGTCTACACTTTCAATGCTGTCATGTAATGTAGTGATTAAACATATTTAATATCAAGCTAGGGAAAGCTTACTAAGCTACAACATTTGCTTACATAGTTGTAGAATACATGTTTGGTATGTGTATGCTATATTTCATATTGCTTGAGTTGCCATCAATGCCAAAGGGAGAGATTTATGAACTATAACTGATTGAGAACCTGATTGATGAGCTACAAGTGATTAGAGATCACCGAGCACTGAATTGATATGTAAGATAATTGAATCATTCATTATGTTGTCATTGATGTAGATAATTGAATCATTCATTATGTTGTCATTGATGTCAACTAGTTTTGATAGTACTTATCATGGTAGTTGCAAATATCTATACATCTGTAAAAGAGGAGAAAAGATGAAGAACTAAGATATCTACATGGAGGAAGATGGATATGACAGATGAGGATAAGGAATACTCTTGGTAACTTATTGATGAGTCTATGATTTCATATTGTTGACTTGATTATGTTACAGTAATCTATTATGAAGATAGAAGCAAAATGTTACAAAGTAGTGTGGTTAGTTAATGAAGAAATCTAGTATACACCGAGCCAGTGTAGTGTGTACCGAGTGATAGTATCAACCAAGCCTGTATTCACCGACACATTTTTTTGTCAATCGAGTATGGACAAAAGAACTAAATGATTAGTTTAGCCGATAGAAATTGATGACCTGTAAAGTGTATGATTACAAGGTGGAAAGATAAAGTTTGTTATGAGATCAATGTATAACAAAATTTGAAGAAGATCTAAAGGATGGAATTGAAATGAGTCTTTGACACATCTACCAAGGAAGGTTTAAGTAGCAAAATCAATGAAGGAGATTAAGTGGCAAAATCTGATGGATGAAAAGAAAATAGTTTACTTGTGTATATAAGAGACTAGGGTTTCATTGTGAAAAGGATGTCAGAAGAAGGAGACTGTAGAGATATCACGTGAATGTAGCTTCATGCATGCCTGATCAGACTGGTTGAAGAAGAACCAAATTACAGAATGATACTAAGCGTAAGAGAGCTTTACTGAGGGATAGTGAGTTATTAAATGTTAATGAACTAAATAGAAATATTGATCAGAGGATTTTATGGGCTTAGAATAGATCTAAACATCTGCAAAATCAAGTTGTATTGTAATAAGATCACCTACTATTTTAGTTTAACCATTGTAATAGAATAAATCTCTTAACCAAGTGGACTTGAAAGTCTTATTATGTCATTCATAGAATGTACATTGTTATCCTGTCAACCCCATAATGAATTCTGGTTGGACGATAATTGTTAGTGTTAAATCCTCTAAAAAGGTCACACCTTGCAGTGTGTTTTGTAACCTTTAACAGGGTTGGCTCTTCACCGAGCTCACTTCAGAAGAGTGAAAATATTTTGGGTTACCGGTCCCAGGTGGTTTTTCCCTTTACAGGGTTTCCACGTTAAATATTTGTGTTATGTGTTTATGTGGTGATTGATTTGTTGTCATACTTTACATATTGCATATTTGAGTTGGTCGGTAATCACTATGAGCAATTAACTAGTAATCGATAAAGACACATACAGTTTAGTATTCTTGTTTTACTGAGCTACAGAATTAGCTAAATTTGTTTTAAATGATACATTTTGTATTTGGGACTGTGGATAACTGATTCACCCCCCTCTCAGTTATTCTAACAGATTATGGATTGTACTATAAGAAAAATGATAAGTTTGAACTGAAAGTTTATATTGATGCAGATTGGGTAGGAAATGTGGATGATAGAAAGAGTATAAGTGGTGGCACATTCTTTCTAGGAAAGAGATTAGTTTCATGGACAAGAAAGAAACACAATTGCCTTTCTCAATCTACAATAGAGGTTGAATATGTAGCAACAACATTTAATTGTTCAAACATAGTGTGGTCAAGCAATTGTTGAGAGGTATGAAGGAAGAAATCACTGAGCCAATTGTTATTTTTCATGATAACACAAGTGCTATCAATATATCAAAGAGCCCTATGATGCACACTAAGACTAAGCATATTGCTATCAAGTATCATTACTTGAGAGAGTTAGTTCAAGACAAAGATGTGAGACTGGAATATGTGAATACAAAGGAACAATTAGCATATATATTCACTAAAGCTTTACCTAAGGATGCTCATGAGTATCTAAGAGGTAAATTGGGGGTGATTCCCCTAACCGAGGCTACCTAGAATCATATAAGAGTATTGCATCAAATGTATTACTCAGAATATGTGACAAATTGATGCAAGGTGGTCACACTTTAGGAGTTGCCTAAAGCTGTGAAGAGTAAAGCATAAGATGTTGATCAATCATAAGCAAGATGACAGAGGGAGTATATAGTTCAAAGAGCTGACATGAAAATATCTACATGGTGAAGGTGAATGGGCAAGTTGAAGTGTCTTTGGCATTGTTGTCAAAGAGGGAGAGATTTAGCAAACTCGAGGGAGAGATTCAGTAGAAGTTACCATGAATAAGATGAGGGAGAGATTCATAGATGAGAGATTCAATAAATTGATGAATAAATAAAGGGAGAGATCTATCCAAGAGGGAACTGATATTTGGATGAGAATTATAATGAAGCTAAGGATATTAATGAAGATCAGAACATAGAGAGAGCTGACAAAATTTGCTTCAATATATACTTTTTGGATTGTATGGTAACTAAGCATATCATTTTTATGGTGTTTCCATCAATGCCAAAGAGGGAGATTGTTGGAAACTACAATTGAAACAATTATTATATTGTCACTGATGTCAAACCTTAACTGGTGAGATAATCGCTATCTAGTAAAGTACCACATCATTTGATTGATGAAGAGGAGATAACAAGAAGACCTAGTGGAAAGGTTGAGTTATGAGAAAATATAATGGGTACTTAATTAGTTGGCACATTGGCAAAGTAATGTGTTGTTTATCTATAACACTAAGTGAAGAAGTTAGTTGTTTTGAAGCTTAGAATAAATGAGGAAAGAAATTCTGAAAGCATAGGCTTAACCGAGAAAAAGAGCAGAAGATTAAGAAATTTAGTGTAAGTCAAGTGATGCTAGTATTGATCGAGCGCCAGTATAAGTTGAGAAAATTTAGTGTCAACCGAGCATCAGTAATCACTGAGTATCAAATAATTAACTGAGTGAAGACAATAATTGCTGAGAAGAACAATTTTAGCGATGACCGAGCAATCCAGTGAAGACCGAACAAAAGAACACAGTAATGACCGAGTGTTAGTATTTTATAGTTATGAAGGAATTTAGATTCCCAGCTGACATAGTTGAATTCTTGGAATATGTAAAATGTGTTGAAGATAAGGATGAATGACCTAGAGTATTTAATGCATGGTAAACCATTTTTATGCATGGATTCAAGGAGAAGTTTTGAGAAGTATCTAGAAGGATAAGGAGGAGAATGAAATGTTGGAAGGATTCGATGAATTTGACCTAAACCTAAGATCTAAAAAGATGATTAAGTGGAAAAATATTAAACTACCTAATCAAGGAGGTATAAGGATGACCTAATTGTAGGTTATGCATAGAGGTTTGTACACACTAAATAGTGCACTTCTCTAAGTCATTACTTCCAAGGGAATCCATGAATGGGAAACCTTGAGAAAGTGACCTAGAGCTCCCTAGGTATGGAGTCACAAGGATGTTGATGGTGCTCTCAACTAGAGCTATTGAAGCATGCAACCTTGCTAGTAAACCACACAATGGGAGATTCAAAGAGACAAGGGCAAGAGTGCCAATATCCTTAAGAATCAACAATGAAAATGCAATGCAACTATGCTAAGAATGAAGATTCAAGCATGTAAACTAAGCTATGGAAATGAAAGTATTACAAGCCTTGCTAATTAAGCTATGTGAGCTAATCTAGACCATAAAGGAAACTAAGCTAGAAAGCCATGAAAGCTTAAGTTAAGAATGCAAGAATGAAAGCTAAATGCATGAAGATCTCCAAAGCTCCAAAGTCTCCAAGAAATCCTACAACATAAGATTAGTATTCAAAGTTGGGATCCAAGAATGAGAAAAGAGCTCTCCTTTTAAAGGAAGTGAAAATGAATGGACCATGGAGATTAAGAGGCAAAAGATTTAATCAAGGGTGGAGCTTGAAAGAGGAGCAATCCATGTGCACAAATATCCTCCAATGAGAAAATAAGAGTTGACTTTTATGTCCATATGAGACAAAAGGCCTTTTTTTCTTCTTTTTATAAAATAAGAATAATGCTTTATTTGTGCAACTTAGGATAAGAGGAAAAGTGGGGGATTTTTATTTAATAAAAGGGGAGGAAATTCCTTTTAAATAAATAAAGACTTAGGATAAAATGGTTAGCCCATAGAAAATAATCGAATAAATGATAAAATAGGATTTGATCAAGGAAATTGATATAATTGAAAAATGTTGATTTTTGAAAATATTGATTCAGGGATTTGATAAATTATTGAATGGGGGCCCAAAGTCTAGGCAACCATTTTAGGGTGCATACAAGGTTGATCTATTGATTGGAGAACCTAAGCAAAAGGATGAGAAGAGATGAGAAGAGTTGTGGTGATTGCTTGAAGGATTTCCAAGTAGATCAGAGATGGAGATGATAATGAAGGATAGTTAGTAGATCAACATATGAGCTACATTGGATTTGTATTTTCAAAGTGAGTTGTATGTATCAGATCAAACCTACTATTACTTTCTAACCATTGTATTAGTTAAAATCCTTTAATCAAGGTAAAATTCTAATGGGATGTTCTTAAGTCCTCTAATAAGGCCACTCCTAACAGGGTGATTAAATACTTTAACAGGGTCACACCTAACACTATGTATTGTAACCTTTAATAGGGTTGGCTCCTCACATATCTCACTTTAGAAGAGTGAAAATTTGATAGCATGTTACTGGTGGTTTTTCCCAAATTTGATTTCCACACTAAATCCTAGTGTCATACTTGTGTGAATGTTATTTGATGTATTTTACAGTTAAGAGTTTTATATTCTACAAGTTGATTACTTTTGGACATTGGACTACAAGTTTATGTTATTGATTATATTCTATAAAGACCAAGTGGATTGTTGAATAGATCTGAGTTGGTTGAAGTGTTTAAAATTTCAATTGGTACATGTAGACCTAAGGATAACTAATTCAACCCCCCTCTCAGTTATTCTAAAATCATTCTAACAACTAAGAGCATTCATCTCATAGGCACATAGTCCACCAACCAAAGCTTATCTTGAAATGTCTCTAATAGCTCTCAATTCCTCAATAGAAACAACCTTATCACTATAACACGTAGGTAAAGATCTCAAAATTTTGTTTACAACTTCATCATCAGTCAAGCTACCACCAACACATCTAATTCTAGAAACCAGATCATTCACTCTCTTCATATAGGATGATATAGATTCACTTTCAACCATCTTCATATCTTCAATTTTTCCTATAAGTCCCTACAACTTAGCTTACTTAACATACTTTTCACCTTCATAAATAGTTTCTAATTTTGTCCATACCTCATGTGCTATCCTCAATCCATAAATGTGTAAATACTCCATGTTTGATAAGGTACTAATCAAAGCTTCCCTTGATAACACGTTCTCCTTGAATTTCTTCTTTTCATTGGCAGTAGCTTGAGGCAAGTCATTTGGATTGGTGTAAGGATTCTCTGTGATGTCCCAATATTAATATCCCATGAATATTAGATAAGTAGTCATCCGATCCTTCCATATCAGATAATTTCTTCCATCAAACTTAGGGCTTTCATTCCTTATGATTTCCATGTCGGATCTCCTTCAAGTGATTAAGGTTCTTCAAAAGGACTTAGCTCTGATACCAATTGTTAGGCCCAAAAGGAGGAAAGCACAACTAAGAGGGGGGGAGGGGTGAATCAGTTGTCTACTAAAAATTAAAACTTAAAACCAATGATGATATGAAAGATAAATAGTAATGCAATATCTACAACACATAACACAAAACACCAAATTTATTCTTGAGGAAACCCAATTAAGGGAAAACCTCGGTGGGAGTCAACACACTAGATATATGTACTCTATTAAAAGTACTTTCTGGTTAAGAGAAAATAAAAATATAAAATGAGAATGCACATGAATTCACAGACCACTTCCTAGATCTCATTTCTCACAATACAATGATCTGACCCTCAGTTGAGTTCACTGATCAATCTTTGATTACAATTCACAAAGGGTGGACAAATTGTGAAGAATGAGAAAACTAACTTACAACATATGCTATACCAATACAATTCCAATGAAGTACAATCTCTACCTCAATTGTAGAATACAAACATCCTTCTTTCCTTCTCAATCTCACACATATCCATACATCTACAATAATCACAAAATGATTGCCCATTTATACATATTGCAAATCAAGAAGGTCGACTAGGACCCATACACATAAAAGATATAACATTATGGTCAAATCATAAGGCAATCCAAATCAAGTCAGACAAGACTTGGATAGGATAGAAAATGTTATCCTCAAACATGCTACAACTTCACCAAATCAGCTCCAAGAATCGTAACACATTATGTCACCAAGTCGACTAGGACCTAAATGAAGAAATGCCAACATGCTAGAAAAACACCACACACGATCACCTTGATCAATGCTAACCAAAAACAAGGTCATAACATGATCCAAAAATATCATCAAAACTTTGCATCAACTAAATAAACCATTTTGATTCTCACCAAAGAAATAATTTAATCTTTGTCACAACAAAAACACTAAAATACAAGAACCTAATAAATCAGTCATATCTTCCTCAAATTGTCACCCAAACTTCTACAAACCTCTATAGACCAACTATAGACATATCTTAACCATACCTTACTCTCGTAACACAAAATATTAAATGTAGCATCTGAACACTCAAAATCTTCTTCACCGAATATATTGAACACACTGTTTGCAACAACAATTAGTATGTTGACATCAATGAAAAAACATTAATGTCAACACACATAAACAATAAAATATGACGTGCTCAAAAATATTCCAACACACACTCACTATATGATATTACTGATTACAATATGTTAGGCTAGAGGCTAAGGAACTCATTGTCCTTATTAATGAATTCATACAAGAGGCACACTACCTTATGAACTATAATATCTTGCCAACAATGAAGATTATAATTTCTTTAGGGAAATATAAATTGCACATGATATCAAGAAATATTAGTAGTTTAATAGATTAGAAAGACATTATTTAAAATTAAGACTTTAGTTTAGAATTTTAAGCATGAATTCCTAACTTCATCTCTAAAAGTATATCTACGCTTTGAATTATCTCATGCGATCTCACATATATCCTTCTCACAATATCTCTTATACTATCCATTAATCATCTTGGTATCGATCAATTTATATCCATCACACCACAAAAAATAGCCATCACAAAAAATAGCCATCAACTCAGCTGAATGATGTAGCATGTAGATCATGAATAATTATCCCCAAAAATAATTCTTCAAGGCACATAAAGGGAATATGTAGCATGTAAATCATTAAATCATGTTGGCATATTCTCCACATTGCCCTTAAAATTTCCCAAAAACATTACAGATTTCAAAAAGGACTTAAACACTATCAATTGGCCCCAAAGGATAAAAAAATCAAGTGTGTTAGCCAACCAAAAGATTTTTGAGAGAATGTGAACCTCCAAAACTATTTTGAAAGCAAAATAAATTATCACCTAATCAATACATAGCTATATCATCAAGTCATATTCATAAAACATTTGGCAGAGATGAATGCAAATCATCCCTATCCACAATTAATCTATTTCTATGGCATACTACACTATAAAACTTTATAACATCTTTTTTAGATCAAATAAAAATATAAAACCCAAAATATATCATCTTCCAACAAATATTTACAAAATATTTCAACCGTAGAAGAAATATGGCAATGCACCCAGGTGCAAAGAAAAATACTAGAATAAAAAAAATCAAACTGTTCACTAAAATAGTCACACAAGATGATTCACATGAGAAACCCTCACAAATGAACTCCAAGACTCTGAAAAGGTATTGAAATATTCATATATGTCATATGCAACCATCTTCAACTATCTTGAATTTTTTGTGATACTTTAGCTATGAATAATCAACACCATACTTTTTAGAAAATATAAAAACATAACTGGAAAAACATTGGATAGGGATTGAGACATTTGGAAATACCCTATGGAAACTTATGTCAACAATCCCCAAACATCAATGTGAATGTATATGTATACTCCTACTACTATACTTCTCCACAACTTCAATTGTACAAAGCTTTTAGACCAAGGAAATCCTTGGACTAAACATGTTTGACATCAACGACAACCAAACATTCATATGTGCAACAAAATTTTATTTCATGTTGTTAAGGGCATTCTAGGAGAGGATTTCTTAAGAAGTGATTAATATAGGATTTAAACACTAACATTTTCTCAATTTTTCTTTTAGCATTGCTAGACATGGGATCAAAATGGAGGTTGTGGGTGAGCACTACAAGAAGATAATTTAGAAAAAATTCTTTGGGAAACTATAGGATACCCTGGAGAACATGGAGGCTATTTGTGGAATCCCATCAATGAGGGATTTCTACACCATTTGTATGAGGGACAATGATTTTGATAAATTTCCTTTTTTATTTTCCATCTATCCTTCTAATCTACCAAGAAATATGTCAATTGTGGGTTCTTTATGAAAATAATATTTGATATAGTACTATAGGAGGATTCAGATTGGCTGAAAAATAATATAAACAAGGAAATTTGGCACAATTTGGTGGTGGTGAATAGTATACTAAAATTTCTTCTTCATAGAATGAGAATAAAGATATGGGTGTAGATACTTGTGGGAGGGACATGATTGAGGATGACAGAGAGGATCATAGTTGTTGTGACTTGGGATGTCCCTTGTTTATAATGACTTTTTTTCTTCTTTTTTTTCCTGCAAAATAACTTTATATCATAAATTGGGATATCTTCTATCTAATAGTTTTAAAATGTGGTTGTGTTTAAATGAGCTATTATAAGAACTTAAACTAATTGGATCAAGAATGGAAGATGAAATCCAAACCAAAAATATCAAATAAGGAATAACATCAATATCATTTGGAAACAACATAATTCAAGCATTCAGTGACATCAAACATGACCTAAAACTAATGAAGTCAACCATTGGAATACATCAATAGTCACTTGAATCTGGAAAAAAATGACCATTGCATTGGCTACAGAATCCTATGGTTAAAAAGGTTCATCAACTTGTGATGGTACCAAAAAATTTTTTTTTGAAGAAAATATTTCTTTAACAAAAAAAACTAAAATAAGAATCCTCATTAAAAAATGCACCCCCACATGGAAAACTGCATGTGAGTGTTATCAAAAGTATATTTTGGTACATGAAAACAACCAATGGCATTCAAATTTTTTAGCATTGATATTAAATATTTGATCTTCACCGAGTCAACCACAAAGACACATAAAGTGTCAAAAAGTTTTACAAAAAAAAATGTTAGGTACACCTCATAGCTAAGGTGTCATTAAAATCCTAAAACCTATTGACAATAATAGGCAAGCTTTACATTTGTGTGGTGCCTAGGATAATTTACCAAAAGAATAGCAAGGAAAATGTTATTCAATGCAGATTAAGTTAGGAGACTAGGAAAGAGGTATCACCTCTAAGGAGATAGGGGGCATCAATTAATAGCACTCATAGAATAAATCTAGGGAAGAGGTGAAGTTGTGGACATGTATGAAAAATGTGCCAATATTGAGTTTTCATGGTAGGTGTGTGACTGAATGCCTAAGAGAAATGTGGTCTCTTGGAGTGTCATTATTACTGGGTAGGTATAGACTTATAAAACAGTGAGGAGATTTTCCTTCAAGAAGCCCAAGTCAAGAATGAAAAAAAGCTAGAAAATGCAGCTACAATTTTATTGACAATGACATTATTTGAATAATCCCAACACCAAAGCTCTACTGAGAACATGTAGCAACTTGGAAATACATATTCAATATCTTCCTAAAGCAATAGTTTGACATTTGTATTGAACCTATTTCTTGGACATTAGAAACATCCTACAATCTATTTCTTAACAATATCCATGATATTGTAAATACTTCACTCTAAATATGAAAATCTTGAAAGCAAAGAGGAAAATTAGTAGAGAGTGGCATTGATAAACATTGTCTTTTAATGAGTACATTATTTCAAATAGATTGCATAGTCTGTGAGGAAATAGATTCATATAATCCAGGACACAAAATCATATGCAAACTATAACTTAGAGGGGAAATTTATATTAAAAATACACATATGGGTATGGAATAACCATAAATAGAAAATGGGTCTGCAATGAGAGCAAGCTGTGTTCTACTATGATTATTGCAAATGAGTCTTCAGTGAGAGAAAGCCACTTCTTCGGTAGGAAGCAATAGAACCTTTGTTCTCTAGTCCACTCTCACTTCAATGCCATCTTATGCATGTAGAAGCAGGGGCTTGACACATATTGTTTTTAAAAATAGAAACAATTTAGTGCCTAAATTTTCTTGTAATGAACAAAAACCCACATCAAAACACGTTCTGAACAAACCAAATGCACATGAGAGAAATCATAAAGTAAGATTTTGATATTACTTAAATGCCTTAAGTATCAAAACCCAAAAACAAAGCACGTGTGTACTAAATTTCCAACCAAAATACCATGAACTTACATCAATTTTAATACCTGTAACTAGATTCCTTCTTCTTGCAAGTTGAAATTGTCAGTTATTCTATCAATCCTACATCACCATTCCTGTAGACAAAAAATTAGACCACAACATGAGTTTCAATGCACACATTAATTGCAAATAAAGGGGTAAAAACATTACCCCCTGCCATAGAGGCATAGACTAATAAAAGGTGTATTTGTATATATATGTTATACATATTTGTTTTCACTTATGTCAACCAAATATTTGATAATATATGTTGTAGTCATTATGATGAAGATGGTTAAAGAATAACTATAATGATTTTAGTATGAATATAGTGAATATGTTGTGGTCACCAATGATGAAGATGGTTGAAGAACAACTATAATGATTTTAGTATGAAGATGGTTGAGTGCAACAAATGGGAGAGGATTATTGTATGTTGTATTGGGGAGATATCCATAAAAGGGTTTTTTATATGAAATGAGAGAATATTGCATGAAGGAATTTCATATGGAGGGATAGAGAATCACATGATATGGAAGGAGATAAAATATGATGATATGGAAAAAGAGAACATTGCATGATGTTGAAGGAGAGAAAATTCCCTTCCTCTCTTAGTGTCGATTGTAAAAATGGAGATTAAATTTTTTGAGATGAGATAACGTTATAATAGAGGTGTTGTTAGTTTCAAAAAAATTTGGTCTCTAGAGAATCGATGATTTGCAGAAGAATATGTTGTAGATATTCCATAGAAACGCTCTACATACCTCCATGGTGGAGAATCTAGTCTTGTGTCTTTGAGCACATTGTGTATGATATTGACAATATGTGTATGATTGACTCTTAGGAAATAAATGATTCTATTAGATATGTTGTTTTCGTATGATCTTGAAATAAGAAGGAAAAAGAAGAATTTGAGAAGACTTTAAATGTTCAAGGAAAGTCTTGGTGGACTCTACAAGTTTACTAGAGGATCTTTTGTTCATATATTGTGTCTAGAATGTATGTTCCAAGGTAACTGCTTTGGTATGATCGACATAATTTGTTATCCATATTGTGATGATATTTGGGTGCCTTCACCTAGCTTGAAGATTTTAGTTATTATTTTTGGGTCTTACCTTGGCATGTGAGGATCTACATCAGGATTATTAATTTGTAAGATGTGTTGTGGGATGAATAGTGATGTATTGCTTAGTGTATTTACGCATTCCCTTGTTGCCGATATTGGAAGATATGTGATTGTGTGTAAAGTATTTCTAAGAGAAATGAAGGACATGTCATGATATTTTAATGTTCTCTCTATGTCTTGGATTAGATCACCCTCACTATAATTATTCTTTGGTGGCTAACTTGATTGGACCTATGTTTTTCCTCTCCTTTGGCTAACATAGTTGTATTTTTTAATGAAGAAGATGGTATATATAGAAGACCAAATTGACAATGGTTGTAGGAAAGAGTGTGCATATTAGATGAAATAATAAAGAATACGGGTTACCGATTTATGATAGAAAAAGTGGGCAGTGATGACATTATGTATTTGGTTTCTTGAGGTATAAATTTAAGGGCAAGTTCATGTCTGGAGATTTTCTAAAGGCAATGTGTTGAAGTCTTGTTCATCTTGATTCATATGTTCATGTACCTTGGTCAAAGATAGTGTGTCTTCCTTGAAAATCTTGTATCTTTCCTTGAGGTGGTTCATCTCATTTTCCAAATCCTTTTGTGTCTTCCACTAGAGTAGTGCCCCTTAGTATGCAAGTTTAGAGAACAATGTACTTCCTTGGCAGAGGGCGTAAAATAAATATTGCAATACTTTTTCATATACTTTGAGTTAACTCTCACCATGTTTTTCCCTTCTTGGGTTTTCCATATAAATATGATGGTCTCTTGTGCATAGTATTTATTAATTTATCTTCTTTTGTAGTGCTACCCACAATAAGTATTATATCACTATGAATAAGAGTTATAAGTTTATAGGACTATTTCACCCCTTTTCATTCTCAAGGTGTGTTAAAAAATTGGTATCATACCAAGTTCCTCTGCATGAAGCTTAATTACATGAGGAAATATCTAATATGACACAAGATGGATCTTGTAGGATTCCCTAGTTTGATGGAACAAATTGCTCTTTTTGGAAGATACAAATGGAATCATATTTAGTGTCAATGGGTTACAATATCTAAAAATCTATTGTGGATGATTGTACACTAATAATTCAACTCCTCTTACCTCTTCAAATAAGATCAAATTGTATGAGAATAATGGAAAATAAATAAATGTAATTATAAAAAATTTAGTTTATTTTGAGCTATTGAAGGTGATGAACTAGAAGTCTACTAAAGATGTCTAGTAAAATATCAACAACATTTATGAAGGAGATAAAAAAGTAAAGCATGTCAAACTTCAAGGTTTCAAGATAATATTTGAGAGTATGAAAATGATTGAAGAAGAAAATATTGCTAGTTTTATACATCAAGTAACACAAATTGTAAATGGAATTAGAGGAGTTGGTGAATCTCTAGATGAAAATGAAGTAGTAGTGAAGGTACTTAGAAATATTCTCAAATCCTATTGCTTTAAAATATTGGCTATTGAGAAAAGTATAGATTTGGACAAGTACGCATTAGATTATCTCTATGGTGCACTATCTACTTTTGAGATGAGGATGTTTAGACTAGACAATCATAACAAGGTTCAGTTGCATTCAAAGCCAGTAGGAAACTAGAAGATGATCATGATGATGAAAAAGAAAAATTTGTAAGGATACTAAAGAAAGGAAACAACAAATATAAAGGTAAGATACCCTTTAAATGTTTCAATTGTGGAAGAATCGATTAGTGTGCATCTAGATATATGTTTAGAGAAGAAATAATGGAGAAGCAAATAAAAGAGATGTACCTAGAAGCAAGTCTATTCCAAAGAAGAAAAATATTCATTTGAAGACAAGAAATATAATGATTCAAATGATGAAACATTATTTATGGATCTAAAAGTTTACAATGCTAGGGAAAGTGAAAATTATGGAACCCTATCAAAGGATGAAGAGATCCTTCATGCAAAAGTGGAACCTAATGCATGAGTTGTTGAAAGTATCCATGTTCAAATCACTGAGAAAGTGCATTAACCTTGAAAATGGGATTTAGATGTATTAAATTTGGTGGAAAAAATTCTTCTTTGATTTATGGAAAAGGAACCATAACTATTGATAGAAGAAACACGGCTAGAGATGTTCTAAATGCCAAGGCACTGTGACAATATTTTTAGTATCAATTAGATATGTAACAAAGGATACACTTATATTTCATGATAAAGGATGTGAAATCTAAAAATGAAACATGACAAGGATAATTGTAGATGAAACAAGGATAGATGGAAATCTCTATCATCTAAAGGTAGCCAAAGAAGGAAATTGTCTAATTTCTCAAGATAATGATTATTGGCTCTGACATAGAAGGATAGGATGTACAAAAAATTTGACATCATGATGAAGATTAGCACAAAAAAGTAGTAAGGGATATGACAAAGATTACAAATCCTGCAAATGATGAATGCAAATGATGTCAAATGGGAAAACATACAAAGATAAAGCTCAAAAGAAAAGAGTATTCTACTATAATTTCTTTGGAACTAGTACATACTGTCCTATGTAAACTTACCAGATTAATCTAGAATGCCATGGGTTACTTTTCTAAGAGGGAAATATAAAGCCCTAAAGAAGTTTAAATATTTAAATTCTATAGTAGAAAATGAAATAAATATGAAGATTGAATATTTGCGGTTAGATAGAGGAGGTGAATTTACATCAAATGAGCTCAATAAGTTTTTTGAAGATCATGGCATTAAGAGACATTTGTCTACTTCTAGAACTCCTTAGTAGAATGGGGTAGTAGAAATAAAGAACAAAATAGTTCAAGAAATAGCTAAAATAATGTTAAAAGATGTAATATCACTTGTTGTGCATTGGAAAGAGGTGGTGCGTACTACTGTTTGCATTCTAAATAGGGTACTGGTAAGGGTCAATAATTTCAAAAATCCCTATGATTTGTGGTATGAGAGAATTGCTACTGTTAGGTATTTCAAAATATTTGAAAGCAAATGTTACATAGGAAGAGATGAAGAGGATCTTGGAAAGTTTGACTTAAAGATAGATGAAGGAATATTTCTTGATTATTCCATATGAAGTAATGCTTAGAGATGTTACAAACAAAAGGCTTAGGAAGATCGTTGAAAGAACAAATATCAAAGTAGATGAAAATTGGAATTAGATTATATAAAAACATAAAAGATGAAAAAAATAAGATGCTCCTTACATGTTTCAATAATAAAATAGACCAAGTAAAGAAAAAGGAATAAAAGAAAAGAAATTAAAAGAGACCCCTAGGAATCCAATAAAGTATGCCTAGAGGAATAATTCATAAAATTAGATTATTGGAGATAAACATGAAGGAGTATTGACAAGACAAGTGATTAGGTTAATATTTGTCTCTTATAAAAGATAAAACCCAAATATGTTATAGATGCTAGTGAGGATGAAGAATGATAAAGGAAATGTAAGAAAACCTTGATCAAATTAAGAAAAATTAGGCATGGAAACTTGTTCTTGGTCCAATAGACAAAAATATTATTGGAATTAAGTAGGAGTTCTAGAAAAAATTTAATGAAGATGAAAAACTAACAAGGAATACATCTAGCTTGGTCTATAAAGGTTACTCTCAAGTAGAAAGTATTGACTTTGAGGAAATTTTTTCTCTGATGGCTAGAATGGAAGCAATTAGGTTGTTTCTTGCCTTTGCGGCTCATTATAATTTTAATGTATATCAAATGGATGTTAAGTCAGTATTCATCAATGGAGATTTAGAATAAGAAGTATACATAAATAAGCCCGATGGTTTTTAGTTGATAGATGAGCCCAACATGATTTACAAACTCAATAAGGAATTGTATGCTATCAAACAAGATCCTAGAGTTTGGTATGCAAGGTCGGCCAATTATTTATTTTATCAAGGTTTTAAAAAAGGTATTGAAGATAGAAATTTGTATTTTAAGGTTGAGGAAGACAAGCTATTGATTGTTGTTGTGAATGTTGATATTATATTTGGTGCAGATGATGATTCATTTAAAGTTTATAGAAGGAATGTAGAATAAATTTGAAATATCAATAATTGTTTAGTTATATTTTTTCCTTGGACTACAAGTTGCTCAATTATATAATGATATATTTATTCCCAAACCAAGTATATCAAATAAATAATAATTTTTTTTGGCATGGATAATTCTAAACCAATGTGTGCTCCCATGGATACTAGCTGTAGTTTTGGAAAAGACAATGAATCTAAGGAAGTAGATTAGAAAATATATAGGTCAATGATTGTAAGACTACTATGTTTAACTACTTCTAGGCTAGATATTATGCATGCAATATATTTGGTTCTCAAATTTCAAGCTAATCCTAAGATAACTCTTGACAAGTATATCAAAATAATATGTAAATACTTGAAAGGAACTCCAAAATATGCCTTGTGGTCCAAAAGGGACAACACCTACTCTTTAAAGGCATATAATGATGCTAAATGGGCTGGCTATGTGGGTGAGAAAAGAAGTACAACTGGAGGTGATTTTTTCTTAGGAGACAAATTGGTATCTTGATTCAACAAGATCAAGACTCTGTATCTTTATGAGTACAATACTATCCTACCACACTTAGATGATATGAATGAAGAAAAAATTGAAGGATATCAAGGTTGCACATGATGAACCCATTCCCATTATGCATGACAATAAAATTTCCATAGACATTTCAACAAACTAGGTAATGCATTCAAGTACTATTTACATATTTCCATCAGGTATTATTTCCTAAGAGAAAAATTTTGTAGACAAGGTATTGAGTTTGGATATGGATCCACAAAGGATCAAATTGTAAATATTTTTACTAAGGCATTGTCAAATGGATATATTTGAATATCTCATAAATAAGTTAGGGGTTATTGCACCTCATAATAATTAGATGCATAAGTGATTGCATCCATCCAAAGGAGAGAATTCAAGGTATATCTTTGTATCTTGGATGGATGTGATTACTATTCTTAGGAGGAGCATATAAATTAATTGAAAGAAATAAAGTATGAATAGTAAAAAAAGTGAAGAGAAATAGAGAGAAGGGGGAGATATATTTGTAGAATATAAAGGGGATAAAACGAGGACCCTTTTTCCTTGATGTCAATGGGGAGAGATATACTAGGAATAAAAAAGGGGGAGTTTGAATATGTAGAATAATTACTTGTAAGTATATTGTTGCCATTAATTAAAAAGAGGGAGATTATTGGTATTATGTATTGAAATGGATGTCAAATTGTCTAACAATATATTTTGTGGTCATTATGATGAACATGGTTGAAGAAAAAATACAATTATTAGAGTGTAAATATAGTTGAGTGCAGTTGATAGGTGGAGACTATTGTCTATTGTATTGGGTAGTGCTATATTAGAGAGATGTTAGTACAAGGGTTAATTATATTAAAGGAGAGAATATTGCATGAAAAGAGTTATAAATATGGAAGGAGAGAACATTTCCCTCCTCTCTCTTCATGTCATTTGTAACAATGGAGATTAGATGCTTTCAGATGAGATGGCATTACAATAGAGGTGTTATTGGTTCTTGAAATTTTTGGTCTCTAGAGACTTGATGATTTGAAAAAGAGTATGTTCTAGATAGTCTAAAGGAATTCTTCACATTCATCCATGGTGGATAATCATGTATTGTGGTTTTGAGCATATTATGTATGCTTTGTATACATAAAATCTATCTTTTTATGTCCTTAGTGTTGTAGCTGATATGGTTAGTATTTATAATTGATTGATAGTTTGGTTTTTTGTTAGATTTGATCTAGAAAATTATTTTTACTTCTTCAAATTTATGTTTCAAGTGCTTCACCTTGGAGGAAATGTTCATAATGTCTATGTTGTGTGTTAGTTCAATTTTTAGAAGTTGGTATTATTTTCAAATAGTGATGTTCACAATCTGTATATGATTGACTCTCCAGATCGAAGTGATTTCAAATATGCAATGTCAATTTAATCTTTAAGTAAGAAGGAAAAATAAGGATTTGAGAATCCTTTGAATGATCAAGGTAAGTCTTGGTGTGCTCCACATGTTTACTAGCTGATCTTTTTTTGGTGCATTGTGTTTGGAATGTATGTTTCAAGGTACCTATAGTTGGGTAGATAGAATTTGTTCTTAATCTTTCAATAAATCCTTGGGTGTCTTTTCTTGGATTGAAGATTGTGTTTCATTTTTTTGGGTCCTACCTTGGTGTGTGTGAATTCACATTAGGTGTATTCATCTATAAGATGTGGTTTGGGATGAATAGTGAAGTAGCTTGGTGTATCTAGACTCTACCTTGTTGCGACCTCACAGATATGTGATTGCATGTAATGTATTTTTAAAATTAGGATTATATTGCTATGAATTAAATTAAAAGTTTATAAGACTAATTTAGCCCCCACTCCTAGTCTCAAGATGTGTTAAAAAATATATAATTCATAATATTTTAATTATACATCATAATAAAACATGCAAAGATCCAAACAAATGCCACTATCAACAAGTGTTGTATCATCATGATGCAAAGAAGAAAGTATGACTTGTACATGATTAGGGGACAATAGTTAGTAGTCTCTAAAAGAACATGACATATAATGGAGGGATCCATAATGAATATGACATGAATTAAACTATTTTTAACTCTACCAACCAAGGTAGTATCAAGTGCATGCATTTGTATCATCTTAAAATGGAAGCACTTCCATCTTGGTAGGTTTAGCACCCTCATTTAGTGCATTTATCATGATAGATTTATATTTAGGATTCATTTGCACTTGATTCCTTCATTCTAGGTGAAATTAGGGTTAGGATCCTGAGGATTCTCCTTGATTTCCCTTCTCTATGGCTCTATTTTCTAGGTAGGATCTAGGTATAGGTCCTCCTAGCCTTCATCACATTCATTTTAGGTCTTTGTGCCTTTTTCTAGCATTTTGCCCTATTTTCTCACAATTTCCAAGTCCCTGGCCTACCCCGGGACTTCCTGTTCTCAAAGGTGACTAAGCCTAGACCTTTGGGTCAGGGTCGAGGTTGGTCCCCCTTTTCAAATTATGGTCCCGACGGGCCCCAAAATCAATGTCAGGCTTTTGGATTCAAATGCGGAAGGGTTTTAATTCAAAATTCATTTAATTATTTTCCCTCCTTAGTAGGTTATTGTGATTGGATGATAATTTGAGGTGAAATTTGAATTATGGGCCCTTACATTTCCCAAAGAGCCTCACCTTCAAATCTCTATATAAAGACTCTCTTTTTCCATCATTTACAACACAACAACACCAAGTATCCATCAAGTGGACACATAATCGATTGAAGCAAGCAAGCGATGGTGAAGTAATGATGCAAGATTGCAAGGGGATGATATAGAAGATCTTGACCTTGTTGACATCAAGCATTTTTTTGGACAAACCATTGTGGACATTCTTTTGGAACAAGAAAGATCTCTTCTTCCTTGATCCACCATTTTCAACATTCAAGCATTCAAAGATACAATCATGGGGTAGCAATTACGGATTGTGAGTTTGGTAGGAGTACTTTAGCCTTGGGGGCTTTGTATGATTTCTTTATCATATTCAAATCTATGCATTTCTTTCTCATATAAATTCATGCTAGGGTTTTTAATGTAGAGGATTAGATCTTGGCATTGCACATTCAATACACACACATATTCTATTACATCTAGCTATTCATGGAGGTGGAGACCACCAAAATGGGGGTTTGACTAAGGAAAAACCCTATATAGTCACCCAAAAACACCATTTTTAGATATCTATAGTCATTGTTTTGGGAGTTAAAGAGTATATCTGAGTACCCTTTTCGACACACTTTCGGGATCCATGAACAAATTTTTTGTTGGAGCAGTGCAAGTCAAGGTTGATTTTTTGGGGTAAGATTGTGCCCCGGGGTAAGATCTTACCCATGTTCTGGGTCAAGGTCGACCTTCCTTAGAAAGATAAAATATTTCTAGGTTTTCTCTGTTTCTGTGTTTCCAGGCCAGATCCGGGTGTAGAATTTCCCGAAGCTGAATACAAACACCAAAAAATAGGTATTTACAGATCAACTTTATTATGAGGTATGTATTTCATCTTATTTAATTTTAAGCATTTTTCAGATTTATATTCCATATCATATCAATTTACATGTAAGTTGGAAAGTGATGGTTTAGGGCTTCTATTAGGTGCATTGTTAAAAATCCCTTTCCTATTCCATCACCATTTTCCAACTTTACATTTTGGTGAACCCGTTTACGACAACTCTTTCATTTTTTGTGTTAGATTTGCATCTTGTGTTAGATATTGCATGCTTATAAAAGTAGATTTATTTTATTCTCTTGCATTTATATTTCAAAAATATTAAAAAAAAGTTGCAAAAATTCCTTTAAAAATTCAAAAATATTTACATCTTTCATGCTTGTAGTGTTATTTTGTGTTCAACATGTATGATTCTTGTTTTGAATAATTTGATGAGGCTTTTATTATACAAAAGGATAGATCCCTTAATGAGGTACATGGATGTGAGGATGAAAATTGTTCGAATAAGATCTCCATTGATCCTATTCCTATTTCACTCTCCTCCACAACCTCTTCAATTGACCTTTACCATAGAGTATGTGTATGGTTACCTTCATGTTCCACTATTTGCAACATTGATACACCTAAAATGATATATCCTAAACCTTTTTTTATGGTAAAAGGATTTCCTCAAATCATAATTAAGGGTAAACCTAGAGATCCTTTAGATTTCTTGGATAACATAGATTCTATTTCACATGCTTATCGCACATAGAATAACCCTCAGCCTACTATTATAGTTTCTTTACCACCTTCTCAACCTATGATTCCTCAAGCTCCTAGGTTTCCATCTAATTTTAAGGAGTATGACTTAGTAGAACAATTACGTGCCACTCCTGCTAAGATATCTTTATGGGAATTACTTCAAACTTCCCCGACATATCATGAGGCATTGCAAAAAGCTTTATCTACTCTTCCTGCTTCACCTCTTAAGCAAGAGAACATTCATTCTATTTTGGAGTGCATGCATAATATGCCTTCTGTACCTCCTATTATGTTTTTTGATGATGATTTACCTTCCCTTGAGGTGTAGAATCAATATGATGCTCTTATGGTTATTGTTTCTATTAATTAAAGTATCATTTGTAGAACATTAATAAACAATGGATCCAAGATTAATGTTTGTAGCATGGATATGCTTAAGGAAATTAAGGTTGATCTCATAACTATTCAACCTGATAATGTCCCTATTCGTGGATTTGACAATATTGCAAAGAGAACTTTGGGCATTATTACCTTACCCATTAAAGTATGTCAAGTTATTATTAATACACCTATTCATGTTATGCCCGGACCTCTCAATTATAACCTTCTTCTAGGAAGACCTTGGTTGCATACTATGCATGCAATTTCTTCTACTCTTCATCACAAGGTTAGGTTCATTTATAACAATTTGATGTACATGTTACATGTGAATGATGCGTCGAATCCTTGCCTAAATGCAGAATATGTTAAAATTTCTGAGCCTCTTCAACCAAGGAAAGAGATTGAAAAACAACCTGAGATTAAGCAAACTGAGGCTCCATCTTCTTCTTTGACTGAGGATGATTGGGGAACATTGGACTCTAATCCTACTTTAATTGGAGAATATAAGGTCTCTAATTTGGAATTCATGAAACAACAAAGTGAATTTGAAAAACAAGTATTTACTCCTTCCCCGCTTTCTGAGGAATTAAAAAGTAATTGCGTTGCTGCCTCGATTGAAGAAATAATTGAAATGATAAAACCTAATTGCTATGACATTGTGACATATGTCACTCCTTGGACTCCATTTCATATGGTTGATAGATATGGTTCTGGTTATCATCTACTCAAGAAATCAGGATTTAATGGGAAAGTATGTGGTAAATACGAGCAAGGTATACAAGTACCTTTGGATAATGAAATTTATGATTATACTTATGGATTGGGATTCAATCCTTACAAAAAACCATCATCTTTTCCTCTCAATGCTAATCATATATGTGTTGGACATTTAAATTTGGTTAACCCACTCCTCCTTGACATTAATCAAAGACCTACCTTGGATATTTTTCCCGAAGATGAAGTTGTTGGAGATTTGCTAGCAAGCCAGATTGTTGACTGTATGTTTGTCATTGATGAAAACATATGGTAAGCAACATGCATGGAAGCATGATGGAGAGATATTTGAGCATATGTTGCATAGATATGTTATCAGCATGATATCATAGATGCAAAGGTTGATTCTGAGTAAAGATAGTAGTACAGTTGTGTATATCAGTATGTGTTTCTGACAGGTCCCAAGAATAGTTCTGTATATGATTTGTAGTACAATTGCATTAGATCCTTGCACATTTATATTTACATTGTAGACATATGTATGATGTTATGTTCATGGACGCAGAGTTAGCTATGCAGTACATGTTGAGTTATGAAGTTTCTAGTTAATAGTCACAATTTCCTGAGTCTGCCTCGAAGAGCTGACAGTGTTTATATGATTGCGGTAGTTGAGCCTATCATCTCAGTATGTGTGCTTGGATTTATGTTAAGAAGAGAGTTAAGGATGTTTGGTTAAGAGCACATAATGTAATTCAACATGAAGAGAAAGTATCAGTTAATTTGGTAGAGCCGACAATATGAAGTAACGTGTTCACTCATTTTGAATTGGACAAGTCCCAATTCATGTTGCGTGCTTAGTAGAGATGATAGAGATGTTATTGGAGAGTTTTATTGTTTCTCTAATATGATTTCAAGGTGGTTCTAATAGGATGACTTGATTATATCATTTAGAGGAAAGATATTTATAGGCAGTCATTTGTGATTGCTAAGTATGGCGAAGAGTTGAAAGATAAGAGCTAAGAAGTGTTGAGCCATCAATAGAAGGTCTATGTGACATAGTAGAGAGTTTATGCTATTAATTGGAATTGATCAATATAACAAGTCTACGTGCAACTCACCAAGATCCAGATATAGTGTGTATCTATTAAATAGAAGGTTGTAGCCTTCACCTCTTTGAGTAGTGTGCTCTCGGATAGTGCATCCTCACCCCTAACAGGGTTAATTGTAAAAGACTCCTAATAGGGTCTGACCCTTGACTAGGTCACTGTACTTATTGCATTGTAAATATCAACTCCTAACAGGGTTGTAAGATCTTCTAATAGGGATCATAATACACTAGTGTAGTACTTAGTGGGTGTCAATTCCAACCGGGTTTTTTTACCTATTTGGGTTTCCCCGTAACCAAAATTGTGGTGTTGTGTTAAGTGTTCTTTCTTTGTGTTTATGCTTAATGTTCTTATATACTTAATTGGATAAAGAATTAAATCTTATAGATAACTGATTCACCCCCCCTCTCAGTTATCTCTTGGGACTATTCCTAACAATTGGTATCAGAGCCAAGTGCCTCAGAGAGAACTTTTAACAACTTGAGGTTGAGCAGATGGAATTCTTTAGAAAAGAAAGTCCTAATTTTGATGGAGAGAACTATCTAGACTGGAAGAACAAAATGATGACACATTTTCAGTGCATTTCCTTTGAGATTTTTTAAGTAGCTACCAAAGAAGTTGAGATTCCTTCACTAGAAGATCTTGAAAAAGAAGATGCAACCTTGAAGAAAAAGGAGATGTTCACTTCAAATGCCATTGCCAAAGAAGCCCTTATTAGGACCCTATTCGACAGTGAGTTTTCAGAGATCAAGAAAATGGACAAAGCCTATAAGATATGGAAGTACCTAGAAGACATGTTTGAAGGAGATATTCAAGCCAAGAATGTGCGCAGAAAGACATGGAAGAAAAAATACAGTACATTAGAGATGCTACCTGATGAGAATGTCAGAGCCTACAATCAAAGGATTAATGAAGTAGTGGCAGGAATCATAAACAATGGTGGAGAAATATCAGAAGGAGACATAATGGATAAATTGATGACTACCTTGACACCAGAATATGACAACAAGATATGAATCCTAGATGAAACTATGCAGTCCACAAAATACTTTAAAAGAGAGACTTTAATCAGCAAGCTTTCAGCCTTTGAGATATCAAGATTGAAGACAAAGCCTAATAGTGAAACAACATTCAAAGCTTCAGTACATGGTAAGAAATCCTTGAACACCTCTGGTAATTTTGATGATAATGATGAAGAGAAAACACTAGATGATTTCATTGCTATGATTGCTAAAAGAGAAAAGAAAGGAAAAGGAAAATATGAAGGTCAACTACCATTCAAATGCTTTTCTTGTAATAAGATTGGTCACTTTGAATCCAAGTGTCCTACAAGATTTAAGAAGTTCAAAAATAACTACAAGCCTAAGTATAAAAATGAATGTTACTATGCTGGAGATGGAGTATCAGATGAAGAATCAATAGAGGATGAAATTGGATTCATTTCTCTTAAAGATGAAAAGAATACACAAGAGTTAGCACTGATTTCACAAGCTGACATCAGGATAAATTGGATCATTGACAGTGGTTGATCACACCACATGACATGAGACAAAGATAGATTTGTACATCTGGACAAATACAAAGGAGGCATGGTTAGATTTGGAGACAATACTCCTAAACCTATCATTGGTAGAGGAGCCATCACCCTGGATGGAAAGACCAACACTGATGATGTTCTATATGTTGATGGTTTGCAACATAACCTACTAAGTGTTGGACAGTTGCTTGACAAAGGATACCGATTAGAGTTCAAAGATAACAAATGCATCATAAATAACAATGAAGGAGAAATGATTGCATTAGGTTCAAATACTAAAGGTAATGTCCTTCAACTTAATCCTGAAGCAAGTTGTTTTGTCGCTAAAATAGATGATAGTTGGTTATGGCACAAAAGACTATGTCATATCAATTTTGATAACATAGTAAAGATAAGTAATGTAAAGGGAGTAAGAGATCTTCCTAGCATTGCAAAACTAGTTGATGCAATATGTAGGGAATGTGTGATGGGAAAGCATGTAAGGAATTCATTCAGAAGCAAGCATAATTCAGCAAAGAACAAGTTGGATCTGATACATACAGACCTATGTGGACCAACTCAAACAAGATCATACTATGGTGAAAGGTATTTCATTTTGTTTGTTGATGATTATTCTAGAATGATGTGGGTTGAATTCTTAAAGGAAAAATCAGAAGCATTTGACAAGCTCAAAATATGCAAAGCTAAGGTTGAAAATGAGTTTGGATTGAAGATTAAATGTCTGAGATCAGATAGAGGAGGAGAATTCACCTCTGACAGATTTTATGAATACTAAAAATAACATGGGATAAAGAGATAGTTAAGTGCCCCTAGAACCCCTCAGTAGAATGTAATTGCAAAGAGAAGGAATAGGATCATTCTTGACATAGCTCGCACCATCATGATTGAAGGAAAGGTCGCACACACCTATTGGAGAGATGCATTCAATACTACAGTCTATACTATCAATAGAATTTAATTCAGGCCAGGCGCAGACAAAACTCCTTATGAGATATGGTTTGGGAATGTACCTATAGTAAAATACTTCAGAATTTTTGGAAGCAAGTGCTACATCAAGAGAGATGAAGCAATTGGTAAGTTTGATGCAAGAAGTGATCAAGGTATTTTTCTTTTTCTTGGTTACTCTACTAAAAGTAAAGCTTATAGATGTTTTAATATGAGATTGAAGAAGATTATTGAAAGTGATCATGTTAAGATTGATGAGAATTTTGTGATTCAAGAGAGATACCATGATTATGCACCTATGATTGAAGAAGAACCTAGACCTACTAGTAGTGAAGCAGTTGTTGAAGAAATGTTTGACAGCATAAATGTTCTATTTAATGACCCTGAAACAAGTGAAGAAGAAACAAAAAAGGTAGATGAAAAAGTCACACCAAATGTTCCTAAATTCACATCTAGAAATCATTCAAAGGAAGACATAATTGGAGATCAGAGCAGAAAAGTCATGACAAGATAAAAAGCAAAGAGTTCCACAACAAATGAAGAGGTATGTTTACTATCACAGATTGAACCCTTAAGTGTTGAAGATGCATGTAATGATTTAGATTGGCATGGAGCAATGAAAGAAGAGGTAGATCAGATAATTAAGAATGACACATGGGAATTGGTCCCTAGGCCTAGTGATAAGAATGTAATAGGAACAAAATGGATATTCAGAAATAAGATGAATGAAGATGGAATAGTGGTAAGAAAAAAAGCAAGATTAGTATGTAAAGGATATGCACAAAGAGAAGGAATTGATTATTCAGATACATTTGACCCTATAAGTAGATTGGAAGCCATAAAGTTTTTTCTAGCTTATGCTACAATCAAGAACTTTAAGGTATACCAGATGGATGTTAAGTCAGCATTCCTAAATGGAGAGTTGAAGGAAGAAGTATACATTGAGCAACCAGAAGGATTTACTTTATCAAACAAACTTGATATGGTATGCAAATTGAAGAAAGCCCTCTATGGGCTTAAGCAAGCCCCTAGAGCATGGTATGAAAGACTTGATGGTTACTTGACTAAGATTGGATTCAAGAAAGGAGCAGCAGATTGTAACTTATTCATAAGAGAGACATTTGATGGACTATTGTTAGTTGCTATATTTGTTGATGACATTATATTTGGTGGAAATGATAAGCTTAGTACATAGTTTTCTAAGGAGATGCATAAAAAATTTGAAATGAGCATGATTGGTCCTATCAAGTACTTTTTGGGATTGAATGTGCAGCAGACAGACAAAGGTATATTCATAGATAAGACTAAGTATGCAAAAGAGATCTTGAAGACATTCAAGATGGATGATGGCAAGCCAGTAAGTATCCCTATGATAACAAGAAGCAAGCTTTCAAAAGAAGATGATTCACCAGAAGTAGACATAACCTTGTATAAGTCTATGATTGGAAAACTTTTATATCTTACTCAAACCAGACCAGACATTTCCAATGTAGTTGGTATTGTTGGAAGATTTGCAATAGAACCTAAGCAAAGGCATCTCATGACAGTAAAAATAATATTCAGATACTTGAATGGAACCTTAGACTATGGTTTATGGTATCCCAACTCAGAGAATGTAAAGCTTCATGTATATACCAATTCAGATTGGGTAGGATGTGTGGATGAGAGAAAGAGTACCTCTGGAGGAGCTGTATTCCTTGGAGATAGACTTGTTACTTGGACAAGTAAAAAGAAAAATTGTATCTCTCAGTCAACAACAGAAGTAGAGTATGTAACAGTAGCATTAAATTGTTCTATAATTGTGTGGATCAAGAAAATGATAAAATATTTTGGTATTCAGATTGACTACCCTATTATTATTCATTGTGATAACACTAGCACTATCAATATGTCAAAGAACCCTATGATGCATGCAAAGACAAAATATATTGAGATAAAATATCACTTCCTAAGAGAGAAAGTAGTAGAGAAAGAAGTAATGGTGGACTATGTGAGTATAAAAGATTAGCTAGCAGACATATTCACAGAGCCTTTACCTAAGGATACTTTTGAGTATCTTAGGGAGAAGTCGGGAGTAATTCCCTTCCCTGAATTTGATTAGAGATAGTAGGAATGCATCAGTCCTTAGTGACTGATGAAAGGTTGACTACTCTACCTCAGGAGTAGTACCAGTGTGTAATGTTTTTGGCACCTTTTTTCCATTGATGTCAAAAGGGGAGTAGTATATAGTCATGAAAAACATAAAAAGAAGGAATATATAGTAATAAAAAAAAGTAGAAAGGGGGAGTAAAAATAAAGTCATGGGAAGCAGTACAGTTGAGGAAATGGAGAATATTGAAGAATATTACAATAGTTGGAGGATACTTCCTTGGGGGAGTTTTATTGAAGAAATGGAGAATGTTATAAAATAATTGGATGTTAGATTGGAGGTGTTTTTCATTCCATATGTTGCCATCAATGCCAAAGGGGGAGATTGTTGGAGATTTGCTAGCAAGCTAGATTGTTGACTGTATGTTTGTCATTGATGACAAAATATGGTAAGCAACATGAGTGGAAGCCTGATGGAGAGAGCTTCAAGCATATGTTACATAGATATGTTATCAGCATGATATCATAGACGCAGAGGTTGATTATGAGTAAAGACAGTAGTACAATTGTGTATATCAGTATGTGTTTCTGATAGGTCCCAGGAATAGTTCTATCTATGATTTGTAGTGCGGTTGCATTAGAGCCTTGTGCATTTATATTTATGTTGTAGACATATGTATGATGTTATCTTCATGGATGCAGAGTCAGATATGTAGTATAGCTCAAGTTATGAAGTTTCTAGTTAATAGTCACAGTTTCTTGAGTTTGCCTGGAAGAGCTGACAATGTTTATATGATTGTGGTAGTTGTGTCTATCATCTCGGTATGCATGCTTTGATTTATGTTAAGAAGAGAGTTAAGGATGTTTGGTTAAGAGTGCATAACATAATTCAACATGAAGAGAAAGTATCAATTAATTTGGTAGAGCCAATAGTATGAAGTAACATGTTCACTCATATTGAATTGGACAGGTCCTAGTTCGTGTTGCATGCTTAGTAGAGCCGACATAGATGTTATTGGAGAGTTTTATTATTTCTCTAATATGATTTCATGGTGGTTCTAATAGGCTAACTTGATTATATCATTTAGAGGAAAGCTATTTATAGGCAATCATTTGTGATTGCTAAGCATGGCTAAGAGTTGAAAGATAAGAGCAGAATAGAGAGTGTGAAGTGTTGAGCCATCAATAGAAGGTCTATGTGACATAGTAGAGAGTTTATGCTATTTATTGGAACTGATCAAGATAGAAGGTCTACGTTTAGTTCACAAAGATCTAGATATAGTGTGTATCTATTAAACAGAAGGTTGCAACCTTCACCCCTTTGACCAGTGTGCTCTTGGATAGTGCATCCTCACCCCTAACAGGGTTAATTGTAAAAGACTCCTAACAGGGTCTAACCCTTGACCAGGTCACTGTACTTATTGCATTGTAAAGATAAACTCCTAATAGGGTTGTAAGATCTTCTAATAGGGATCATAATACACTAGTGCAGTTCTTAGTGGGTGTCAATTCCCACCGGGGTTTTTACCTATTTGGGTTTCCCTGTAACCAAAATTGTGGTGTTGTGTTAAGTGTTCTTTCTTTGTGTTAATGCTTAATGTTCTTATATACTTAATTGGATAAAGAATTAAATCTTTTAGATAACTGATTTACACCCCCCCCCTCTCAGTTATCTCTTGGGACTATTCCTAACAAAAGCCTTAGCAGATTTTTTAGGGGTTTATGAGGATTTACCTATGTTTCATCACAAACGATGGAAGCCTTATTGTTTAAGTACATAAGCTTATTTTGGAGAACATGATGAACAAAATATTTCTTCTTTACTGATGGATTATCCAATACAAAGTGATTTGCTAATAACTGAGACTATTGAGATTCAAATGGATGAAAAAGATTATGAAAAGATGATAAAAATTAGGAAATGTTTGAATTAGGATGAACGTGATTAGTTGGTTTCCCTTTTACATGAATTTAAAGACATTTTTTCTTGGACATATTCGGATATGCCGGGTATAGATTCTAAAATTGTTACTCACAATATTGTTCTTAAACCGAATGTTAAACCTGTGAAGCAAAAAATTCAGAAGATGAATCCATGAATTGCTTTATTAGTTAAAGTTGAAATTGAAAGATTATTGGATTTTCGATTCATCCACTCTATTGATTACTCAGACTGGATTTCAAATATTGTACCTATTTCAAAAGGAGAAAATAAGATAAGAATGTGTACTGACTTTAGAGACTTAAATAAAGCATCCTGAAAAGATGATTTCCCATTACCTAATATTGATATGATTGTGGATTAGACAATGGGTCATGCTTTATTATCTTTTATGGATGGTTTTTCTAGCTATAATCAAATTTTTATTCCTCCTGAAGATCAATTGAAGACAACATTTATAACACCTTGGGGAACCTTTTGTTGGGTCATGATGCCTTTTGGATTAAAAAATGCAGGAGCAACTTATCAATGGGCTATGACCTTGATTTTTCATAATTACATTCATAAGATTCTTGAGGACTATGTGGATGATATCTTGGAAAAATCTATACAAACAGAAGATCATATTAATATTTTACGATAGATATTTGAAAGAATTAGAAGTTACAATATGAGGTTGAATCCTAAGAAATGTGTCTTTGGAGTTGATTCCAGTAAATAATTAGGATTTATAATCTCTAAGAGAGGCATAGAGGTAGATACTGAAAAGATTGAAGCTATTGTTAATATGGCTCCTCCTAAGAATATTTCTTATTTACGAAGTTTACAAGGAAAAATCCAAGCTATTCATCGCTTTGTTTCCAACTTAGCTGATAGAACTGTTCCTTTTACTTCCTTGCTTAGAAAGGATACCACTTTCTCTTGGAATGAAGAATGTAAACAATCCTATGAGAAATTTAAGGAGTATCTCGCTAATCCTCCTATTTTGCAACCAACTCAATTTGATAAACCTTTTTATCTATATACTTCAGCCACTCCAAAAGTGATGAGTGCATTGTTGGCTCAGTATTATAGTGAAGGTAAGGAAAGACCTGTGTACTACATTAGTCGGACTTTACTCAATTAAGAAACAAGATACATAGATTTGGAAAGATAATGCTTAGTTGTGGTTTATGCTTGTCAAAAACTTAGGAATTATCTCTTAAATGTTGAAGTCAATGTGATTGTTAAATTTGATCCTTTGAAACATCTTTTCTCAAAAACTAATCTCTCTGGCCGTCTTGCAAAGTGGGTGATGTTACTTATAGAATTTGATCTTAATTTCATTTCTCAAAAGTCAATTAAAGGAAAAGATTTAACAAATTATTTAGCTGAAGCTCCTTGTCCTCATCTCGATGCATGCTTTACTGCAATAGACTTCCCCAATGAAAACATTCTAGCTGTTAAACAAGATGATGTTTGGGAATTATATTTTGATGGATCTAGATGTAAGATAGGTTCTGGTGTGGGTATTATCTTGATCCCTCCTATGAAGAAACCAATCCCTCTATCATATAAAATAACCTTTCCTTGTACTAACAATATTGCAGAGTATGAAGCTCTTATAGCTGGCCTACGAGCAGCTTTATCCCTTAACATTAAACACTTGAAAATTTATGGAGATTCACAATTGATTGTAGAATAGATTAAAGGAGGTTATCAGAATAAGAATGATAAAATGGAACAATATAGAGATTTGGCTCTTGATGTGCTTTCACAATTATCTTCTTATATAATTCAAACATTACCTAGGAAAGATAATCGACATGCAGACGACATGGCAAGCGCAACTTCTTTGGTTGTCTTGAGAATAGTGCTAAAAAATTTCAATTTACTATACAAACTCTTAAAAATCCTACAATTTTTGATAAGGTTACCCTTGACTGTTTCAATTTGCATTTGGATGAATGGTATTATCATATCTTTCATTTTTTGAAAGATGGTACTTTTCCTGAATCAGCAACAAGGAACATGCGTAATTGTGTTAGGAAGCTTGCAACACGTTATATTATTTTAGGAGACACACTTTACAAACACTCTTATGAAGGTTTATTATTAAAATGTCTTGTTAGAACTAAAATTCTGGTAGCTTTGGTAGAAGCTCATTCTGGTTCTTATGGGAGACATTTTGGTGGAAAATCTCTAGTCAATAAACTTCTTAGAATGAGATATTATTGGAAAATGATGGAACAAGATTCTTTTTTGTTTGTTAAGAAGTATCCTCAATGTCAACAACATAGTAATTTGATTCATGCTCCTGCTTGTGAGCTTCGTAATCAAGTTTCTCCATGGCCTTTTAGTATTTGGGGTTTTGACCTTATTGGAAAAATCTCACCAACTTCTTCTCAAGGACATATGTACATTCTGACTACTACCTGGATTACTTTATGAAATGGGTGGAAGCTATCCCTCTTTGTTCAACAACTGTGGATGTTATTTGTGATTTCATCCTTAATAATATTATGACACTATTTGGTATCCCTTCGATGATAGTTTTGGATAATGGTACCTCTTTTGAGAATAAAGAAGTTGCAAAATTCTTGGAGAAATATCAAATTCAACATAGGTTTTCAACTCCTTACTATCCCCAATCTAATGGTCAAGCTGAAGCATCGAATAAAATCATTGAAAAAATCTTGAGAAAAATAGTTAATAAGCATGCGAAAGATTGGCATACCCAACTCACCTATGCTTTATGGGCTTATAGGAATAGTGTTCATACTACCATGGGTACTTCTCCTTACAATCTTGTCTATTGTACTGACACTATTATGACTTTGGAATTGGAGATACCTTCTTTACATGTTTCATTTTATGGGATAGTTGACAAAGATACATTTCGGGAACAACGATTACAAGAATTGGAAATGCTGGATGAACAAAAAATACATGCTTTGGAACATATAAAAGCTTATCATAAATCTCTTCAGAAGTAGTATAATCATAAAGTAATTGAACGATCATTTTCAATAGGTGATTTAGTTTTATATGAGAATCAATGAAATGTGAATGCTTTACCTGGTGAAAAAGGAAAGTTTAGCCCTAACTGGCTTGGACCTTTTGTTGTAATTAAGGACTTTGGTTCAGGTGCTTATAAAATTACTGATATGGATGGTGTTTCTTTTAAGGAACCTATCAATATTATGCATCTCAAATGCTATTATGCTTAAAATTATTTCTTCTTTCCTTGTGTATTTATGTATTCCTTATAAAATATGTTTGTTTTATAGGTTATGTGGTTTTAGAAAATTTCATTTGAATACATTTATATACGTTCTTTCTTTCTGTTAAGTTTTATGAAAATATAGTAATCAAACATAGAACTAACTAGTAGAGAAATTTTTTCATTTATAAAATCTTTTAGAGTTTTGATACATATGTGGCACACGGCCCTATCTATCACTCTATCTATCTCTATGTGCTAATGGTTGATGAATCCCAGATCTCTTTGATCTATGATAAGAGGCTATAGATTTGTGTTTGGTAGTCTATGAGTGGCTCCTCGATAGTCTCATGTCACACATGCACTCCTAGGCCCTTTGTAAGTCCGCCATCAGTCTCTCTTCTCTCTGCTTGCACAACCTTAGCTCCCATTTGACACACACAAAGATATCAACATGCTTTTTGGGATCTCTGTGACCAATGGAAGACTCTCACTCATTGGCTGGTAGTTGGTAGGATATACATGTATCCTTCAAAACCTTAGATACAAAACTCCTTCACTTCACCATGCTAGCTACAGAATGGAAACATATTTATTTTTTAGTACTTTTCTTCATCAAATAAATTAAAATTTCAAATTGATTTCATGTTTTATACCTAGATCTCCCTCTTGGACATCACTGAAGGATCTAGATGGTGGGGGCATGGAGTGACTACTCTCTCTACACTTGTTGTGTCTAGGTCTCAGAGGTGGTGTCTCTGTATGGGTGTGTGGAGGTTGTCATGATCTTACTGGTGATGCGTGAAAAATGTGCACATCTGCACTAGCACCACTGACTGGGGGAATCTCCTTTGCTCTGTCCTCTACTCTATCCTCTTCCATAGGGTCTCCCTCAGAGATGGGCTTCTCCTCATCTCTAAGATCCTCATCCTCCTCTACCGTATCACTGTCCTGATGTGTCCTATCTGAAATGTTTGTATCACCTGTGGGATAGTCATCAGGGAAGATGGGGTGGGTTCCCTTCATACCCCAGTATCTCATGTAATATTGGTTAATGCCTGAGTAGGCCACATCTAATTATACCTCTATATCATCTATCTCGTCTACATCACTATATGCTATGTCTATTATTGATGGTTAGCATATGGTGTCGGGTCTCTGATAATACCTTATCAGATGTGCATATCGAGGTACTACTCCAAGGACTCCTTGTAAAAGACCAAATTGTCTCACCACTTGATCATAGTAGTATGGCATCACTATGTGACTTTGATGACCCTCTAGCAGCTTGCACTTCTATGAGTGCCTCATCTAGTGTCATGTATCTAGCCACTCTATCATGCAGAAATAGGGTTTCCATATCACATATGTGCTTGGAATATGGTCTAGACATACCCTCTAGTAGAGGATATCTCTGTACTGCTAGACATATCTCAATGGATAGGCAAAGCCTCTTAGTGTACTAGCATCTACCATCAAAGGAACACCCTATGGTCGTGTACATGTAAAATGCTCAAACACCCAAATCTATAAAAGTGTGCATACCATGAGACTCTCTCTTTGATATTGTACTAGCTAACATATCTCATGGTATAAGTGGGCTAGCATGCTCTAACCCCACAAGAAGATAATCCTATCACTCTCCATCCTACATACAAGATGGGTGAAAGGTGCTAAAAAAACTATACCCTTTGTGTTGGGTACTACAACCAAGGACATTATACATAACATCACTCTCCGTAACAAAGGTGTAGGGCCTTCCAGTATGGATGATAAGGTGATCTGATTTGATCTGGTCTGCATCTATGGAATTCACCCTAAATAATACTCTACATCTTTTAGGACATCCACAGGACCTCACTGTGCTCTCGGTCTGACAGGCTCACCTTGAATCAAAAGCTACAAGGTTTTGTATACATCCTCCAGTATCACAGTGATCTCACCTGAAGGAAGATGAAATGAGCATGTATCCTCATTCCACCTCTCTATAAGAGCTGATAACATGGATCAATGAAGTCTAATCTATGGTAGGAATGTTACCTAGTATAGTCCTACGTCTCTCAAAAACTACATCTCATCCTTGCTCAGCTCGGAAAACTTCTCTCTGATGACCACTAGTAACCCTCCAAAGGGATGCTCTTGGAGACAAACCAGGTTCTGTAAGGACAAATAAACATCATATTAGCATTATAGAAAAATAAATCTATAAATATAACTTGACTAGGTCAAGGTCGACCTCAGTTAGGTCAAGGTTGACCTTCTTGGGTCAAGGTTGACCTTCCTAGGTCAGGGTCGACCTTTTTGGGTCAAGGTCGACCTCATTCTAGAAAAGGTGGAGACCTTCCAGTTCATGTTGACCTTTTTGGGTCAAGGTCAACCTTACCTACAAAAATCAATAATTTGTGAAATACATAAATCAATAACAACAAACTCACCTCCGGAAGCAGTCGTCTGCTAGCTAGGCATTATCTCAGGAGCTCCATGCATGTCGCTCAAAGTTATTCTCTGATTGGCATCCTGCTTTCTCTCTTCGAATCTGCAAATGGTAAGAATGAGTAAGTATGAGTTCTTTTCCTTATTTATAGTCAAAATTAGGGTTTTCTTAGGGTTTACTCATGTTAAATTTGAATTTCCCTTCATATGCATTTAGATAGACATTCACTCTTTTCATCATAACTTGAGTTTGGTAACTCCATTTTCAGTGCCATCAATGGTGTTGGAATCATGATTCATATACATAACCCATTGAATTAGTTTAGGAAGGATGTGAATCCTTCTAATTGGTTTAGGAAAAGACATTCTCAACAAATTGCATATCCAGTGTGTAAAGTCATTCTTATCACCTTGTTTCACCATTCAAAAGTAGAAAGCCAAAACACGGAGGGCATAAGGTGCTCTATGCACTTCTCAAACTCATTCTAGTAAGTCTTAGGTGATTTATGGATTTTCATTAACCTTGTGTGCTATAGGTACTAATGGTTTTCTATAGGATCTCTACATCGAGGACTTGGCTATATCCTTTTTATTTACTATGATGTTTTCTTACTTTAGTTTGCATATTCACGTAGGGTCATATCTAAGCTAAAGTGGGGGCTAAATGTATCATCTTAAAATGGAAGCAATTCCATCTTAGTAGTTTTAGCACCCTCATTTAGTGCATTTATCATGATAGATTTGCATTTAGGATGCATTTGCACTTGATTCCTTCATTCTAGGTGAAATTAGGGTTAGGATCCTGAGGATTCTCCTTGATTTCCCTTCTTTTTGGCTCTATTTTCTAGGTAGGATCTAGGTATAGGTCCTCTTAGCCTTCATCACATTCATTTTAGGTCTCTATGCCTTTTTCTAGCACTCTGCCCTATTTTCTCACCATTTCCAAGTCTCTGGCCTACCTTGGGACTTCTTGTTCTCAAAGGTGACTGATCCTCGACCTTTGGGTCAAGGTCAAGGTCAACCTTGACCTAGGTCAAGGTTGAGATTGACCT